>BPLR01002240.1:0-83933 GCA_021605095.1 Caerostris extrusa
ATTGAGGAATCATTTCTATAGTATTCTATGAAGAATCCCCTCAATTTTAATAAAGGCAAAAATATCTGAAGGAAAGTTCTTTTTTCCTTTTTCCTGTCTTATCAAAAAAATCTTTGTTCTCAAATTTTTAACGGTGAAAAGTTTTTTTGAGAAAATGTTTCAAAAATATTTTTCATTCCACCGAAGTATGGTCCATGTTTTCATTAAGAAGATTTAGGAACAGAAGAAATGCATGAAAATACAAAAATTTAATTCCTGCAATACTCATAGATGAATGATTCCATTTTTTCGTGAGACATAAACTAGTACGAACTGAATGTTTTTCAATGAAATAAAATATTTTGGTTTTTAAATAAAATAGAGACATCCATGAAAAATGCTTATTTTACACTAACTATTCAAAGAAGTTGGAAAATCTTTCAATGCGCATGATAAAAGAAATTTTCTCTTTTTTGAAAGAAGAAAAAACCTTTTTTCACCTTCAATTAATCTTTATATTTTCAAAGACAAAGTATTTTAAATAGTTTTGATTGGATTCCTCTAGTAAAAACTTAAATTGTTTTATGTGGTTCAATGGTTTACCAGACTTGCACTGTAGCAAGGAATTATTTTGTGAATAGAACTTCTTACTATTCATTATCTGTTCTTGAAAATACAGATAATTTTTTCCATCTCATGTATCATTCATTAAATCGAAATTTATTTAACTGCTATTTAAAATTAACTTTATTTTTTTTTCCTAAAATTGTAATTAGTCTTTTTTTCAAAGAAACGACATAATGCCTTTCCTTGTTAATGTAATTGGATAGTTGTTTGGGCAGACCTTGGGCATCATTTAAATCTATAATTTGTCATTTAATAAAGCTAATCTTTAATTTTCCATGTATATTTTCTTTGAAGAATCACTTTCATAAAATGTTTTTGGAGGAATCTTTCCTATAACATGTGATGAGTCATTTCAAAAATATTCTTTTTAAATCTATAATTAGTCATATTAAGAAAGTAAATTTCCAATTTTCTATGTCAATTTAGCTTCACAGTTTTGAATTTGGCTTAGAGCACCAAAAAGAGTTTTATTTGTTTTTGTGTTGTTGACTTAATAGATGTTTTTTAAATATTTTACTGTGCTGTAGAAAAACTTGCTACTTTTTATGTACAGCAAACTTGCTTTTACCACTCATGCAAAACATTACATATTTCTTTTCAATAAAGCTGCTTCTTTAAATTTTCATGAAGTTTGAGAATTTTTTGAGGAATCATTTCTAAAATATTCTTCAAGAAGTTATTTCTAAAATATTCTTTCAGGAATTATTTATAAAATAATCTTGGAGGAATCATTTCTATAACGTTCTCTGTTGAGTCATTTCCAAAATATTCTTTCATTTTTTAAAAATATCATTTGATAAGATATTTTTCGAGGAGTCATTTATAAAATATTCTAGGGAATAATTTTTGAGACATTCGTTGATTAATCATATAAAATATTTTCTTTGAAGAATCATTTATAAAATATTCTTCATTTTTCTAAAATATGATGTCATTTCTAAAATATAACATTTTGGAGAAAATCATTTTCTAAATTATTCTTGGAGGAATCATTTCTATAATACCTGATGAGTCATTCCTATAACATTCTTTGAGGAAAATTTATAAAATATTCTTCAATATGTCATTTCTAAAATATGTTTGAGAAATCATTTCTATAATACCTGATGAGTCATTCCTATAACATTCTTGGAGGAAAAATTCTTATAAAATACATTTCTGATGAGAGTCAATATGTCCAAAATAATACCTGATGAGTCATTCCTATAACATTCTTGGAAAAATTTCTAAATATTCTTCAATTGTCATTTCTAAAATATTTGAGAAATCATTTCTATAATACCTGATGAGTCATTCCTATAACATTCTTGGAGGAAAAAATTTATAAAATATTCTTCAATATGTCATTTCTAAAATATGTTTGAAAAATTTCATTTTTATAACATTCTTAGAGGATGAGTCATTCTAAAATATGTTTTGATGAATCATTCTATAATACCTGATGAGAATAATTCTTGGAAAAATAAAATATTCTTCAATATGTCATTTCTAAAATATGTTTGTAGAAATCATTTCTATAATACCTGATGAGTCATTCCTATAACATTCTTGGAGGAAAAATTTATAAAATATTCTTCAATATGTCATTTCTAAAATATGTTTGGAGAAAACATTTCCATATTTTCTGATGAGATTCCTATAACATTCTTGAGGAAAAAAAATTTATAAAAATATTCTTCAATATGTCATTTCTAAAATATGTTTGAGAAATAATTTCTATAATACCTGACGAGTCATTCCTATAAAAGGAGGAAAAAATTTATAAAATATTCTTCAATATGTCATTTCTAAAATATGTTTGTAGAAATCATTTCTATAATACCTGATGAGTCATTCCTATAACATTCTTGGAGGAAAAATTTAAAAAATATTCTTCAATATGACATTTCTAAAATATGTTTATAGAAATCATTTCTATAATATCTGATGAGTCATTCTATAACATTCTTGGTGGAAAAATTTATAAAATATTCTTCAATATGTCATTTCTAAAATATGTTTGTAGAAATCATTTCTATAATTCTGATGAGTCATTCCTATAACATTTTGGAGGAAAAAATAAAATATTCTTCAATATTCATTTCTAAAATATGTTTTAAAAATCATTTCTATAATCTATAACATTCTTGGAGGAAAAATTTCAAATATTCTTCAATATGTCATTTCTAAAATATGTTTGGAGAAATAATTTTAGATAAACCTTGGACGAGTCATTCCTATAAAATACTTGGAGAAAAAATTTATAAAATATTCTTCAATATCATTTCTAAAATATGTTTGGAGAAATCATTTCTATAATACCTGATGAGTCATTCCTATAATAACTTTCTTGGAGGAAAATTTATAAAATATTCTTCATGTCATTTCTAAAATATGTTTGGAGAAATCACTTTCTATAATACCTGGTGAGTCATTCCTATAACATTCTTGGAAGAAAAATTTAAAAAAATATTTCAATATGTCATTTCTAAAATATGTTTGGAGAAATCATTTCTATAATACCTGATGAGTCCTTCCTATAACATTCTTGGAGGAAAAATTTATAAATATTCTTGATGAGTCATTTCTAAAATATGTTTGGAGGATAAATTTCTTCCCATAATATTCTTGGAGGAAAAAAATTTATAAAATATTCTTTGATATGTCATTTCTAAAATATTTTTGGAAAAAATTTCTATAATACCTGATGAGTCATTTTCAAATAACATTCTTGAGGAAAATTTCTAAAATATTCTTCGAGGAAATTTTTAAAATATTCATTGAAGAATCATTTCTAAAGTATTCTTAAAAAAATCACCTTAATTTAATAAAGGCAAATAAATGTATGAAGAAAATTCGTTTTTCTATTTCTGTCTCTTATCAAAAATCTTTTTCCCAAATTTTTAACGGTAAAAACTTTTTTTAAGAGAAAGTTTTTCAAAAATTTTTTTTTTTAATTCACCGAATAATGTTCCATGTTTTCATTAAGAAGATTTAGAAACAGAAGAAATGCATGAAAATACAAAATTTTGTTCTTACAATACTCATAGGTGAATGATTCCATTTTTCAAGAGACATAAATGAATACGAACTGAATGTTTTACAATTAAAGAAAAATATTTTGCTTTTTTTAAAAAAAAGAGACATCCATGAAAAATTCTTATTTTATACTACTCAAAGAAGTTGGATAATTTTTCAATGCGCATGATAAAAAAAATTTTTTTTTGAAAGAAAAAAAAAATTTTTTTCACCTTCATTAATTCTTTATATTTTCGAAGACAAAGTATTTTAAATAGTTTTGGATGGATTCCTCTTGTAAAAAGTTTGAAATTCTTTCAATGTGCATCAATGATTTACCAGACTTTCAGTGCAGCAAGGAATTATTTTGTGAATAGAACTTCTTTCTATTCATTATCAGTTCTTGAAGGACAGATAATTTTTTTCCATCTCATGTATCATTCATTAAATCGAAATTTATTTAACTAAAGTCATTTTTATTTAAAATTAACTTTATTTCTTCCTCGTAAAATTGTAATTAGTCTTTTTCAAAGAATCGACTCAATGGCTTTCTTTGTTAATGTAATTGGATAGTTGTTTGGGTAGACCTTGGACATCCTTTAAATCTATAATTAATAATCTTTATAAAGATAATATCTCATTTTCTATGTCTATTTAGCTTATAATATTGCAATTTGCTTGGCGACTGAAAAGGAGCTTTATTTGTTTTTGTGTTGTTGTCTTAATCGATACTTTTTTAGATATTGCTACTATGTTGTAGAAAAACTTGTTACTTTTTGTGTATTTATTTGATGAACGCCAGATTTGTTTCGACCGCTCATGTAAATATAACATATTTCTACTTATTAAAGCTGCTTTAAATTTTCATTAAGTTTGAGACTATTCTTTGAAGAATTATTTCTAAAATAATCTCTGAGGAAACAGTTCTATAACATTCTCTGGTGAGTCATTTCAAAATTATTCTTTGATTCTTTTCTGAAATATAATTTGTTTTATCAAATATTTTTCGAGGAGTCATTTATAAAATATTCTAGGAGGAATCATTTTTTGTGACATTCTTTGATTAATCATTTAAAATATTTTTTTGAAGACTCATTTATGAAATATTCTTCAAGATGTCATTTCTAAAAATATTCTTGGAAGAATCTTTCCCAAAACATATGATGAGTTATTTCAAAAATATTCTTTGAGAGTTTTTAGTTTATTCTTCGAGGAGTTATTTCTAAAATATTCTGGGGAATCATTTTTAAAATATACACCGAGGAATCATTTCCTAGAGTATTCTTTGAAGAATATAGATAAATAAAGGTATGAAGGAAAATTCTTTTTCTGTCTCTTATCAAAAAAATCTTTGCTATCAAATTTTTAACGGCGAAAAGATTTGTTTAAGAGGAATTGCACTGAATAATGTTCCATGTTTTCATTAAGAGGATTTAGGAACAGAAAAATACAAAATTTAATTTAATACAAAAAAATACAAAATGAAAATACAAAATTTTGTTCTTGCAATACTCATAGGTGAATGATTCCATTTTTTCATGAAACATTAATGAGTAAGAACTGAATGTTTTTCAATGAAAAAAAAAAAAAATTTTTTTTTTTGTAAATGAGACATCCATGAAAAAAAATGCTTATTTTACAAATGCTACTAAATTTACAAGAAAATTAGTAGACAATTACATATTGTATCTATGTAAATCATCGTTCATGTTTCCATTGACCTATGGATTTTGTTTGTAATATTCAAATAAGAACATGCAAATTTCAATAGAAATATAATCTAATATATTCAATTAAACAATTTTTTTTAGGTTTCTTCCAAACTAATTTTAATAAAAATTAACAAGAAATTTTTATTACAAAATATTTAGTATGTGACTGTCTGCTAAATTTACAAGAAATTTAGTAGACTATAACATACTACATATATGGAAACAAACATTCATATTTCCATTGAGCTATGGAGATTGTAAGTTCTTTGAAAATGCTGATATGTCTCTTTGTAACTTTTCGTTCCAAAGTCGTCGTCAGCAAATGATGTTATTATTCTTCCAAAAATATTTCCTCCCGTTCAAGAAATCTTTGCCGCCTTTTCAGAAAGTCTACGCTTTTGAAGTTTTCCTGCTAAACCAAAGCTCGAACTTTATCTTTTTTGAAGTTGGTCTATTCATACGTGTGTCAACATGTCTGCTTGCGTATCAATGTATACGAATAATTTGCCTACAAAGAACGCTTTCCAATTGGTAGTCGCTATCAATCTGAAATTAAAAATCGTATTGACATTTTTGTTTCTTATCATACAAGTCCTCAGTAATTATATTGGAATAGTTTAATAATTAAGAATCATTTAATTTAATAGTTAGAATCATTTTAATGAATTGGGATATTTAGACACGTTATTAAATATTTTGTAGACGAATTAAAACAATTTTTTCATGGATTTAACCAATACTTCAATTATGGTTTAATGGCAGTATGAAAAAAATATCGTGCGAGAAGATGAATTTTTTTCATAAATAGTAAGCTCTGTTTCGCATGCGGCATACAGCAATCGCTTTGAAAACGAGTAGATGGGAGAGCGACTGCATTACAGTCAGTCTCATTAAGAGAGGACTGTATGCACTCTTGAAATTTCCAGAGTGGTTTATTTGGGAGGAAATTTAATATAAAAACTATAGTGAATGTAAGTCAAAGAATAAGCTTTAGATTAGCTGGCGTTTTTACGTGTAGAATGTTTTAGTCTTAGGTGGAATAGCTTAAAGCTGCATTCACACTAAATCAATAGCTTTAGATATGTCACGCTTCTTTCGTCAAAGCATGATTGTGAATGTGGTTTAAAAGAGACTGCGGGGCCTGATGGCCGAGTGATAGCGATCTGGCGCTCGGTACGCCAGGTTTCGGGTTCGGAGCCCTGCGGTGCCATGGATGTTTGTAGTGGGTTTGAATCCACTTTAAACCGTATGTTCGAGTCTAATAAGATCGTAGAGCGTTGTGGGGTTAGTGTTACTCCGTGTTCGTAGCATATCTTCAAGCTATATGTGGCCCCTATGTAGTGCTAAATGAATAACAGCGGTGCAGTCCTTGCTTATGGCATAAAGATAACTGTCTCTAGTATTGCTATCTGCATTATAAAAAAGTCTTAAGAGAGACTTTATTTATTGAGTATTTATTTATGTTGAATCAAAATAAACAATTCATTCTCTAAACTTATGTAACAGGTGGGCTGAAAAGTTTGTAGGCTAACACATAGTCCAACACGGTCCTTTGATATCTTTGGGGTCTCAGCTATCCCAATCAACTTTACTTTAAGGTTATCAGAAATTATTTTGTGAACTTTTTTGATGTCTTCGATGGTAACAGACTCTTTGGGGCGTCCACTGCGTGCATCGTCCTCGGTGCTCATTTCGCCTCATTTACATTTAGCAAACCACTTCTCTACGGTTGATTTTCCTGGTGCAAAGTCCGAATAATGTTTATCAAGCCAAGCCTTGGCATCAATAGTATTTTTTTCGCCAAAATGCAATGCTTTATTAACGAACGAAATTCCTTTTTGTCCATTTTTTCAAACTAACAAAAGTTGCTTCACTAAAAATGCTATAACTCACATACTAATAGTGCAACAGCTGTCAAATTTATGCACGTGTCTTTTGAAGGTTAACTAAAAATCATATGGATTTAATACTAGTAGCACCATCTATGTGTCAGCCTACGTACTTTTCAGCCTGCTCATTAAAACAAGGTTTCTTACTAATATGGTTCAGGAATTTGAACAAAAAAAAAAATTCTCATCACGTCATTCTTACTAATATAAGAATAAGGGAATTCTATATAGCATAAGGAATACAATGAGAGCTTCTAAGACTATTTTCCATCTTGTTCGTGTTTTATACGATTGCGTGTATCATTTTAATACATGTAAATATAATACATGGAAATGAGTGGCACATTCTACGAAGATCTTCCAGGAAAGAGTCCAATTTGTTAGCTTCCTTGGGCAGCATTTAAACGCATTTCAAGGAGAAAAACCGCTTGAGGCCACACATAAACTATTACTAATTTAACTGCAGTAGTTAAGAACAAAGGGTGGTAATGCTGTAACTTCTGAACCTATATTAGACCTATAATGGCTTCAAGAAGAGGGCCACTTTCAGGTTCATGGAAACACTTTAAATTTTATTAAATAGAATTCTGTATCTTTATATATTTAAAAATAATGATTTAAAAAACAAAATCATAACAATTGATTAATTGATACGTACTCCAGTCAACACATATATTGTATATACGTTCATACAAACTTCATGATATATGCGTACTGTGTACATGTACATACACACTTCATTATACATGTGCCCTGTGTATATGTTATACCCAGTTCAGCTATCATTTTAATGTGCATACGTTCATACTTAATCCATTCTAATAATGTAATGTGTATATGTTGATACGTACTGCAGTAAACACATATGTTGTATATTTGTTTCTATGAATTTCATTATACATAGTATACACCCTTCAATGAATATATGTATTATGTATAAGTTCCTACATACTTCATTCTGCATATGTAGCGAGTATACGTTTCCACGCACTTCAATCAATATATTGTGTATATGTTCATACATAATTTATTCTACATATATAGTGTGTAGATGTTAATACGTACTCCAATCAACACATATATTGAATGTGTGTATTGTGTATTGTGCACATATACACAGTATATGTATGTGCATTGAAAATAGAAGACAACCTGAAATATGTAGTGAAGACACAAACTATACGTAGTCGATTATTTTACTGTGAAGGCTTTTGGAAGTATGAAAAAGGGCAAAAAGGCGTTCTCCATTGAAGCGGAAGGAAAGAAGAGACAAAGCGGGGCATTTTTCTAGGAAGAATGGAAGCTTTCAAATCAACAGTTGTTTCGAATTTTCATTTCGGCGAGCTCTGAATTAGGAGAATTCTTCTTCAGCGGCAGCCAAAAGGAAATCTCCGCCTTTTTCGGTTTCTCTGAGGGCACGGATTTGGATTATCCCCCCCTTTCCCCCATTCTCACAAAACGAGGGAAATCGTTCGGAAAATGGATTCGTTATTGCGATGAAAAAGGGGAATAATCCCTAAAGAGGCTCTTGCAAAATAGGAGATTTGAAGCATTTGAAATATGCGACGAAATGAGTATTTGTGCGGCCGCATTTAGAGATGTCACATATGTGCGATGTGTGGGTAATAACGAGACTTTCATGAATCTTTGATGCGTTGATTAAAAATGTCATGCGTTTGACAATTTTAATCAATGAGTGAATGATTGATTGGACAAATGGTGCAGTACGTACATCTAAGTACTTATAAACGTATGCACAATACATATGCAGATTGAAGTACGTATGAACATAAGCCCAATATATATGAATATGAAATGTATATGAACATATGCACACAATATATATATATATATATATAATATATACATTATAATGAGTTTTTACGAATATATACACATTATTTATATTAATTGAAGTGCGTATGAATATATACACAGTACAGATGAATAATGAAGTACGTACCAACATATGCACGATACATATGTTGACTGAAGGGCTTGTAAACATATACACTGTACATATAATGAAGTACGCGTATTGAAAATAGAAGACAACCTGAAATATATATTGAAGAAAAACTTTTGAGTAGTCAATTATTTTACTATGAAGGCTTTTGGAAGTACGGAAGCTTTTGGCTGGAAGTACGAAAATGGCAAAAAGCCTTCTCCTTTGAAGCGGAAGGAAAGAGGAGATAAAAAGGGCATTGTAGTGTGTTCATACGTACTTCAATCCCCCATATGTATTATGCACTTTTCTCAACAAATCATTCACACATTGATTAAAATTGTTTTTAATTTTTACATTTTTAATCAATCCCTTCAAACATTTATGAATGACTGTTATTACCCACACACTGTGGCATCTCTAAATGTGGCCGCACAAATACCCATTCCGTTGCATATTTCAGAGGCTGCTTAAATCTCCTATTTCGCGAGAGTTCTTTAGGGATATTTCGCCCCTTTTTCATCGCAATAACGAATCCATTTTGCGAATGATTTCCCCTTGTTTTGTGAGAAAGGGGAAAAAGGGAGGGAAAGAATCCAAATCCGTGCCACGAGGGGAAACCGAAAAAGAGGAGATTTCGTTTTGGCTGCCGCCGAAGAAGAATTCTCCTAATTCAGCGCCCGCCGAAAATGAAAATTCGAAACAACTGTTGATTTAAAAGCTTCCATTCTTCCCAGAAAAATGCCCCGCTTTGTCTTTTCTTTCTTTCCGCTTCAATGGAAAATGCCTTTTGCCCTTTTTCATACTTCCAAAAAGCCTTCATAGTAAAATAATCGACATTTCAAAAGTTTTTATTTTTTAGTACCTATTTCAGGTTGCCTTCTATTTTCGATACACGTACTTCTTTATGTGTACCGTGTATATGTTTATAGGCCCTTCAATCAACATATGTATTGCGTATATGTTCACACTCTTTTCATTATGTGTACTGTGTATATGTTTATAAGTCCTTCAATATATTTATTGTGTATATGTTTGCACGTACTTCATTATTCATGTGTACTGCGTATATATTCATACGCATTTCAAACAATATATGTATTGTATATGTGTTCATACGTAAATATATTTGTATTATGTATATGTATATAAACAATTTAAGCAACATATGTATTGTGTATATGTTCATGCATGCTTCATTCTACATATTTATTGTGTATATGTTCATGCATACTTCATTCTATATATGTAGTGTGTATTCATGCATACTTCATTCTATATATGTGTGTGTTCATGCATACTTCATTCTACATATGTTGTGTGTAGCACTTCAATTAATATATGTAATGTGTTTATGCTCGCATGTGCTTCAATATATGTATACACTGCATATATTCATACAGAGTTCATTCAACATTTGTTCATACCTACTTTATTCTACATGTGTATTGTGTATATGTTCTTACACACTTCAATATACATGTTCACTGTGTATATGTTTGAATACACTTCAATCAACATATGTATCGTGCATATGTATGTTTATACATACTTCATTATTCATGTGTGCTGTGTGCTCATGCATACTTCATTATACATGTGTACTGTATATATGTTCATACACACTTTAATCAACATATGGATTATGTATATGTTCCTACATACTTTATTCGACATATCTGGTGTGTATATGTTTTACATGCAATCCACATATGCATACGTACTCCAATCCCCATATGAATTCTGAGCTTTGTCCAACAAATCATTCTCTCATTGATTAAAATTGTCAAAACGCATGACATTTTTAATCAACGCATCAAAGATTTATGAAAGTCTCGTTATTACCCACACCGCTCGTATGGGGCATCTCTAAATGTGGCTGCACAAATACCCATTTCGTTGCATATTTCAAATGCTTCAAATCTCCTATTTTGCGAGAGCTCTTTAGGAATTTTTTCCCCTTTTTCATCGTAGTAACGAATCCATTTTCCGAATGATTTCCCCTTGTTTTGTGAGAAAGGGGGTAAAAAAGGGGGAAAGAATCAAATCCGGGCCCCGAGGGAAACCGAAAATAGCAGAGATTTCATTTCGGCAGCTGCCGAAGAAAAATTTTCCTAATTCAGCGTCGGCCCAAAATGAAAATTCAAAACAACTGTTGATTCGAAAGCTTCCATTCCTCTCAGAAAAATGCCCCGCTTTGTCTTTCCTTTCCTTCCGCTTCAACGGTGAATGCCTTTTTGCCTTTTT
This sequence comes from Caerostris extrusa, assembly GCA_021605095.1. NCBI lineage: Eukaryota > Metazoa > Arthropoda > Arachnida > Araneae > Araneidae > Caerostris > Caerostris extrusa. Next base: position 11,397 of record BPLR01002240.1, read on the forward strand.
CGTACTTTCAAAAGCCTTCATAGTAAAATAAACGACTACACAAAATTTTGTGTCTTCAATACATATTGCGGGCTGTTTTCGATTTTTCCATACACGTACGTCATGTACTGTATATGTTTATAAGCCCTTCAATCAACATGTGTATTGTGTATATGTTCGTACGTACTTCATTATTCATGTGTATTGTGTATATATTCTTACGCACTTCATTCTAATTAATTAGCGTGTATATTTTCATATGAATTTTAATCCACATGCACATTGTGCCTGCGTTCGTACATACTTCAATCCACTTATGTATTGTCCATATGTTGATATATGTATAGTGTATATGCTGAACATATGTATATAAAAATATGTTGTACGATCAATATATATATATATTTTTTTCTTCTAATGCAGCTGGCAAACAGACCGTGATATTTCGCCATAAGGGCTGCGCTGAGGTTACTCACTTTGCATTACCCAGGGGCGCGTGTAACTTGATGGTAAGCCACGGAAGCGGAGTAACAATGCCCCCGCAGCTCTCTACGATCACATTAGGACCGGGACCTACGGCTTAAAGTGGATTCCGAACCACTACAACACCCAAGGGCAAAGCCGGGATTTGAACCCGATACCTGTGGTATCGAACGCCAGAGCGCTAGCCATTCGGCCATCAGGCCCTCAATATATATATTGAATATATTAATACAATATATATACAATATATCAATATATATATTGTATATATGATCATACGAATTTCATTATACATGTGTACGGTGTATATGTTCATAAGCACTTCAATCAACGGTTTTGTATACTTTCATATGTACGTCAATATGCATGTATACTCTATATAGAATATATTAGGCTATCTTTTCTTTCCTTCCGCTTCAATGAAGAATGCTTTTTTGCCTTTTTTGTACTTGCAAAAGCCTTCGTAGTAAAATAATCGACTATTCAAAATTTGTGTCTTCAATACATATTTCTGGTTGTCTGTTATTTTCAATATGAACAACAACTCGAATCATGATATCTCACTAAATGTCAGTGCTTGTAAGCTAGCGAGAAATGGATTTTATTTTTCTTGATGCTATTCGCTGTAATTAGTACTTTGAAGTGATGATAGACTTGCAGTTAACCATAAAATTAACTATATTATAACTACCTATTAACTGTACACTGTTTCCGGACTTCGCTATTGGTAATTAATTTGAAATACGACAGTTATCTCCGAATAATATTTTTCAGATACAACATGTCTTCTTGAATAGCACATCTCAGACTCTTTTAAACAATAGTTCTCAAAAACAATATTTTTCATACAAACCATGGAAGTTTAAACAATATCTCAGATACAACATACATTATTGAACAACATTTCTCAGATACAACTTACCGTTTTAAACAAAAATTTCGCAGATACAACACACACTTCTGAATAAAATTTCTCAGATACAACATGGAATTCAGAACAATTTTCTCAAATACAACATGGAATTCTTAACAGTTTTCTCACATATAACAGGAAGTTCTGAACAATGTTTCTCAGATACAACATACATTATTGAACAATATTTCTCAGATACAACTTACCGTTTTAAACAAAAATTTCGCAGATACAACACACACTTCTGAATAAAATTTCTCAGATACAACATGGAATTCAGAACAATTTTCTCAAATACAACATGGAATTCTGAACAGTTTTCTCACATATAACATGAAGTTCTGAACAATGTTTCTCAGATACAACATACATTTTTAAACAATATTTTTTGAGATACAACACGCACTTCTAAATAAATTTTCTCAGATACAACATGGATTTTTGAACAACATTTTTCACATGCAATATTCATTATATATGTGTACTGTGTATACGTTCATATGCACTTCAGTCAACATATGTATTGTGTATATATTCATGCATTATTCATTCTACATATGCAGTGTGTATATGTTCATACGCATTTCAATTAATACATATATTGGGTATATGTTCGCACATATTTCATTTTACATGTGTATTTGTTCAAAAGTATTTCAATCCACATATATATTGTGCACTTTGTCCAATCAATCATTCACTCATTGATTAAAATTGTCAAATGCAGGGCATTTTTAATCAACTCATCAAAGATTTATGAATACCTCGTTATTACCCACACATCTCTGGCATGTGCCATCTCTATATGCGGCCGCACAAATACCCATTTCGTTGCATATTTCAAATGCTTTAAATCTCCTATTTCGCAAGAAGCTTCTTAGGGTTTTTTCCCCCTTTTTCATCGCAATAACGAATCCATTTTCCGAATGATTTCCCTTGTTTTCTGAGAAAAGGGGACAAAAAAGGGAGGGGGAATCAAATTCGTGCCCCGAGGGAAACCGAAAAAGCGGAGATTTCATTTCGGCAGCCGCCGAAGAAGAATTTTCTAATTCAGCGCTCGCCGAAATGAAAATTCGAAACAACTGTTGATTTGGAAGCTTCCATTCTCCCCAGGAAAATGCCCCGCTTCGTCTTTTCTTTCCTTCCGCTTCAATGGAGAATGCTTTTTTTGCCTTTTCATACTTCCAAAAGCCTTCACAATAAAATAATCGACTACTCAAATCGGCAATCAATATATGTATTGTGTATATGCTCATGCATACTTCATTCTACATATGTTGTGTGTATATGTTCATACGCAATTCAATTAATATATCTAATTTGTATATGTCCGTACGTACTTCATTATACATGTATATATGATCGTACGCACTTCATTATACATGTATACCGTATATATGTTCATACACAGTATACATGTATACTGTATATATATGTTCATACATAGTATACATGTATACTGTGTATATCTTCATACACACTTCAATTAACATATGTAGAATGTTTATGTCCATAATCACTTCACTCAACATATGTATTGTTATATTTATACATCAATTAACATATGTAGAATGTGTATGTTCATATGCATTTCAGTAAAGATATGCATTGTGTATATGCTCTTACGTACTTAATTATTCATGTGTACTCTGTATATTATTCATACACACTTCAATCAACATATGTATATGTTCATACATATTTCATTCTATGTATGTAGTGTGTATATGTATCATAAGCATTTCAATTATACATATCTATTGTGCACTTTGTCTAATAAATGATACACTCATTAAAATTGTCAAAGGAATGACATTTTTATTCACGGCATCAAAGATTCATGAAAGTCACGTTATTATCCACACCGCTCGTATGTGGCATCTCTAAATGCGGCCTCAAAAATACCCATTTCGTTGCATATTTCAAATGCTTCTTAAATCTCCTATTTCGCGAGACCACTTTAGGGATTTTTTTTTCTTTTTCATCGCAATAACGAATCCCTTTTCCGAATGATTTCCCTTGTTAAGCGAGAAAGGGGGTAAAAAGGATGGGGGGGGAATCCAAAGCCGTGCCCTCAGGGAAACCGAAAAAGTCGAGATTTCATTTTGACAGCCGCCGAAGAAGAATTCTCCTAATTCAGCGCCCGCCGAAATGAAAATTCGAAACAACTGTTGATTTGAAAACTTCCCAGAAAAATGGCCGCTTTGTCTCTTCTTTCCTTCCACTTCAATGGAGAATGCCTTTTTTGCCCTTTTTCGTACTTTCAAAAGCCTTCATAGAAAAATAATCGCCTATTCAAAGGTTGTGTCTTCAATGCATGTTTCAGGTTGCCATCTATTTTCAATACGAAAAGCAATAATCCTATCTTACCAAAAGATAGTGGTTGTAAGCTAGCGAGAAATGGATTTTATTTTTCTTGATTCCATTCCATGTGATTAGTGCTTTGAAGTGGTAATATAATCTGAGTCAACTATGGAAGAGACTCATTAAAATTTCCTGACATCGATATTGGTGATTGATTTGAAATATGATAGTTATCTCCGAATAATATTTATCACATAGAACATGCTATCTAAATAACATTTCTCAGACTCTTTCAAAAAATAGTTCTCGAAAACAATATTTTTCGTACACACCACGGACTTTTAAATAATATCTCAGATACAACATACATATTTAATCAATATTTCTCACATACAACATACAATATTTCTCAGATACACATGCACTTTCTAACAACATTTCTCATATATAACATGGAATCTTGAACAACATTTCTCAGATGCAATATGAATTTCTGAACAACATTTTTAAGAATATTTTAAACAGTGGATTTTAGATATAACAACATTTTTCTAACTGAACCATGAACTTTTAAATAACATTTCTCAAATACAACATAAATTTTTAAACAATATTTCTTAGAAAGAACATGTACTTCTGAACAGCATTTCTCATATACAACATGGAATTTTGAACAACATTTCTCAGATACACCACGCACTACTGAATAACATTTCTCAGAAGTTTTTAAACAATAGTTTTCTGATACAACAACTTTTTTTCAGACAGAACATGTAGGCAGATTTCGGGACAAGAAAAGTTTTGTTTCTATGAGGTACGGTTGCAAGTCCTATGCCCAACAGTCATATTACACCGTCACGAACTGTTTAAAGTGAATTCCGAACCACTAAAAACATCCGTGGCACCACCGGGAATCGAATCCAAAACCTGTGGCACGGAGCTCCCCTGCGATTTCCTCACCTAAATAAAATTAGTTATTCTCCTCTTTGATAAATTTGTTAAATTTCCCCTCAATTGAATTTAAACACACCTCAATTTAAATTTACTCTTAGGAATCATTAATTGTTACCGTATCCTCATCGTTTAGAGACGTAAAAGAACTTTTAACTATCACTACACGACCAGAATACATTAGAAAAGATGCAACCCTCTGAAGAAAATAAACGCCCCAACGAATAAATCCCGAAATCTATCTCCCGACCCTCAGAACCAGAAATTCAAATTTCTTTCCAGATCCAGACGGATGATTCCGGAATTTTTCTTCCTGCTCTGTCCCGTCTTGGGATTTCGAGTCTGCCGGCTCTCAACGTTTCTCCTGACTCATGAAAAGCCCCAACTCCATTCAGAAGAGAATTTCGCATCTTTTAATTCCGGTTTTATTTAATTTCCCGGAATCTTCTCTCGAAGAGCATTTTCCTCATTCAGGCCGGCTTTTCAAGTTTTAATTGAAAATCTGAACCAGTTTTTTTTTTTTTTTTTTTTTTACCCTTCTTCTCAGAGATCTACATCTTCTTCCTCTTGCTGTTGTTGTTGTTGCCAGTGCTTTTAAAGTTATCGATGCTTTTAATACCCTTAAGCTCGCTTTTCACTTCAGTTCTTGTTGCTTTTTTGCTCGTTATTTATGGATGAGCCTCAGAACGCTGGTGATGTGACTGGAGATGTTTCAAGCTTCGAGCGTATCGATTGTCACGAGTATTTATTCTCGTAAAATTGGATTTTTTTTTGTTGTCTGAATATTATACTTTAAATATTTGTTCATAAATAATATAAATACGTTTGATAAATATGTTTTCATACAATTGGGAGTATTATTGGCAAGCTATGAAAGCATTTGATGATTACCTTGGAAATATTACATTACTACAGGATTAGTAAATAAACCATTTTTTTTTCTATAGCTAGTTAATCTTAAATATAAAATATTTGACCGTACGTGATTTAGATATAGATAAAACTATCTCAAGTAGCTTATATACAAAAATAAATTTCTGACGTATATAAACATTTCAGTATAAACAGTTTTCAACGGACTTGAATGTACAATTTTTCAATAACAAATACTTTTTCTGTTTTTTTTATTAATTATATGGTGACTATAAATTGATGTACCCAATGTAAATTAATGATGGGGTAGTTCCCCCATAAGTATACCCGAAAGGCACTGCGCAATTTTTTACAACGACACGGAGCCAAGTCAGATTTCTACCGACGGGTGCTACATTACAACAGAAACTGTCCCCTTTCTATCCAATCATGGGTAGAATACTCATGGAATGTTCTTTCCGCACTGCAGGACATTAGAGGATTAGATACAACAACATAAAAATATATACTTTAATTTTGCTAGTTATGCTTACATACTTTAGAAAGGATTTTATTTTCATCTCAGTTGCGACTCCTTCACCAAAATGGAGCCTGATGGCCGAGTGGCTTGCACTCTAGGTTTCGGGTACGAATCCTGGCTGTGCCATGGACGTTTTTAATGGATCGAAATCCATTTTTAAAGAGGAGGTCTCGGCCTAATAGTATCGAAGAGCGTTGTGGGTATAGTGTTAATCGTGTCCGTAGCATATTTTCAAGCTACATGTGCCCCCTGGGAAGTGCCAAATGAGTAACAGCATAGCAGCCCTTACCAATGGCATAAAGATTAACTGTCTACATTACTTGCTTCATTGAAAAAAATCCTTCACTAAATAAAAATAGCTATTCTGCTCTTTGATAAATTTGTTAAATTTTACCTCTATTCAATTTAAACCAACCTCAATTTTAACCTACTCTCAGGAATCATTAACTGTTACCGTATCCCCATCGTTTAGAGGCGTAAAAGAACTTTTTAACTATCACTACAAGACCAGAATACATTAGAAAAGCTGCAACCCTCTGATGCAAATAAACGCTCCAACGAATAAATCCAGAAATCTATCTCTCCGACCTTCAACCAGAAATCCAAATTTCTTTCCCGATCCAGACGAATGATTCCGGAATTTTTCTTCCTGCTCTGTCTCGTCTTCGGATTTCGAGTCTGCCAGCACTCAACGCTCCTCCTGACTCAAGAAAAACCGCCAACTCCATTAGGAAGAGAATTTCGCATCTTTTAATTCGGTTTTATTTAATTTCCTGGAATCTTCTCTCGCAGCACATTTTCCTCTTTCAGACCGGCTTTTCAAGTTTTAATTGAAAATCTGAACCAGTTTTTTTTTTACCCTTATTGTAAGAGATCTACATCTTCCTCTTGCTGTTGCTTTTGTTGTTGTTGTCAGTGCTTTTAAGTTATCGATGCTTTTAATACTTGTAAGCTCGCTTTTCACTTCACTTCTCGTTGCTTTTGTGCTCGTTATTTGTGCATGATCCTCAGAAGGCTGTTGGTGTAACGGGAGACGTTTAAATCTGTGAGCGTATCGATTGTCTGGAGTATTTATTCTTGCAAAATTTTTATCTTTTTTTTTTTTTTTGTCTGATACCCTACATATTTCTTTATAAATAGTATAAATACATTTCATAAATATATTTTCATGCAATTGTGAATATTATTGGAAAATTTATAAGCACTATGATAGCATTTGATGATTACCTTGGAAATATTACATTATTTCATGATTAGTAAATAAACATTTTTTCTTTACATAGTCAATCTTAAATATAAATTATTCAACCATACGTGATTAAGATATAAATATAACTAAGTCAGTATCTTATATACAAAAATAAATTCTTGTTGTATATAAACACTTCAGTATGAAAAATTGGCAACAGACTTGAATGACGGAGTAATTTCCCAATATGTCCTCCCGGAAGTCAGTGCACTTTTTTTTTTTCAGCGACATGAAGCCAAGTCAGATGTCTACCTATGGGATTTCTAATTGCAGGACATTGACGATTAGACACAACAACTTAAAAAAAATATACTGTTATTTGGCTTGTTATACATAAATATGTTAGGAATAGCTTTATTTTCATTGCAGTTGAGACTGCTTCACCTGACGGTCGAGTGGCTAGAGATTTGGATAGCATTACCCCAGGTTTCGGGTTCCAGTTCCGGCGGTGCCATGGATGTTTGTAGTGGTTCGGAATCTACTTTAAACAGTAGGTTTTGGTCTAATATCATCGCAGAGAGTTGTCTTAAAGTTTAGTCAGTCGTGGTTTCTCGCTTAAGTGAAGCTACATATGACCCTTAGCCATGGACCAATCGCCGGCGACGGGGTCTTCTGGACCTAGTGTTAGCTTTCCTGCACCAGAGGATTTCGTAACAACAACAACAAACTGGAAGCACAGCCTTATGCCGAGAGTGGCTAGCAATCAGTGTCATAGGTTTCGGATTCGAGTAACGGAGGGGCCATGGATGCTTGTAGGTGTTTGGAATTCCACATTAAACAGTAGGTTCTGGTCTAATATAATCGTAAAGATTTGCAGGGGTAGCGTTACTCGCGTCCGTAGCTTACCTTCAGGCTACACATGCCCCCTGGGCAGTTCTAAATGTGCAACAGCTGTGATGCCCTTGCTTATGGCATAAAGATAACTGTCTATATTGCTGCACCTGCATTAGAAAAAAATCCTTCACCTAAATAAAATTAGTTTATTCTCCTCTTTGATGAATTTGTTAAATTTCACCTCAATTTAATTTAAACCCACCTCAATTTAAGCCCACTCCAAGGAATCATTAATTGTTACCTTATCCCCATCGTTTAGAGGCGCAAAAAGAACTTTTTAACCATCACCACACGACCAGAATACATTAGAGAAGCTGCAACCCTCTGACGAAAATAAACGCTCCGACGAATAAATCCCGATCTATCTCTCCGACCTTCAACCAGAAATTCAAATTTCTTTCCCGATCCAGACGGAGGATTCCGGAATTTTTTTTCTTCCTGCTCTGTCCCGTCTTGGGATTTCGAGTCTGCCAGTACTCAACGCTCCTCCTGACTCAAGAAAAGCCCCGACTCCATTAGGAAGAAGAGAATTTCGCATCTTTTAATTCCGGTTTTATTTAATTTCCCGGAATCTTCTCTCGCAGCGCATTTTCTTCTTTCAGACCGGCTTTACAAGTTTTAATTGAAATTCTGAACCAGTTCTTTTTCACCCTTCTTGTCAGAGATCTACTACATCTTCCTCTTGCTGTTGTCGGTGCTTTTAAAGTTATAGATGCTTTTAATGCTTATAAGCTGGCTTTTCACTTCACTTCTCGTTGCTTTTGTGCTCGTTATTTATGGGTGAGCCTCAGAAGGCTGAAGGTGTAACGGGAGATGTTTAGAGCTGTGAGCGTATCGATTGTCTCGAGTTTTTATTCTTGTGAAATTGGATCTTTTTTTTTTTTTGTCTGAGTAGGATACGTTAAATATTTGTTCATAAAAATTATAAATGGATATGAAAAATAGGATTTCATGCAATTGTAAATATTAATGGAAACTATCATGTAATTTAAACAAGATAATCATCAAAGCATTTGATGATTACCCTGTATATATTACATTACTGCATGATGAGTAAATAAACCATTTTTCTTCTTTAGAGTGTCAATATGATATATATATTATTTAACGATATGTGGTTTAGATATAAATATAACTAAGTCAAGCAGATTATATACAAAAATAAATTCCGGTCGTATATAAACACTTTAGTATAAAACGGCTGCAACAGACGTGAATTCCCAATTTCTCAATAACAATTTCGTTATCAATTATTTTTCTAAATCCATTATAATAGTCCGTAATAGTCCTCCCGGAAGACACTGCCCTGTTTTCGGTGACACTGAGCCAAGTCAGATTTCTACCTACGCATGCTCCATCACAACAGAAACAACCTCCATTCCATCCATTCATAAGTAGAATATTCATGTTATGTCCGTCCCGAAAGGAAATAGAAGATTAAACACAGCAACTTAAACAGATATACTGTAATATCGCTAGTTGTACATACATATGTTAGAAGATACATATGAATATGTAACTTTGTACTTACATATGATTATGTAACTTTTATTTTCATCTCAGTTGAGATTCCTTCACCATAATAGGGCCTGATGGCCGAGGGACTAGTGCTCTGGCGCTCGGTACCACAGGTTTCGGGTTCCAGTTCCTGCTGTGCCATGGATGTTTCTAATGGTTCGGAATGCACTTTAAACAGCAGGTACCGGTCTAATAAGATCGTAGAGCATTGCAGCGGTAGTGTTACTCGCGTGCGTCGCATATTTTCAAGCTAAACATGCCCGGGTAGTGTTAACTGTATAACAGCGGAGAAGTCCTTGCTCATGGTATAAAGATTAAGTGTCTCTCTATTGCCAGCTGCATTAAAAAAATTCTTCACATAAATAAAATTAGTTATTCTCCTCTTTCATAAATTTGTTAAATTTTTACCTGAATTCAATTTAAACCCACCTCAATTGAAACTCACTCCCAGGAATCATTAATTGTTACCTAATCCCTAACATTTAGATGCGTAAAAGAACTTTTTTTAACTATCACTAAACGACCAGAATGCATTAGAAAAGCTGCAACCCTCAGAAGAAAATAAACGCTCCGACGAATAAATCCGGAAATCTATCTCTCCGACCTTCAACCAGAAATCCAAATTTCTTTCCCGATCCAGACGGACAATTCCGGCATTTTCTTCCCGCTCTGTCCCGTCTTGGGATTTCGAGTCTGCCAGCACTCAACGCTCCTCCTGACTCAAGAAAAAGCCCCGACTCCATTAGGAAGAAAATTTCGCATCTTTTAATTCCGGTTTTATTTAATTTCCCCGAATATTCTCTCGCAGCGCATTTTCTTCTTTCAGGCCGGCCTTTGAAGTTTTAATTGAAAATCAGAACCGGTTTTTTTTTTTCACCCTTCTTGTCAGAGATCTACATCTTCTTCCTCTTGCTGTTGTTGTTGTTGCCAGCGCTTTTAAAGTTATCGATGCTTTTAATACTCGTAAGCCCGCTTTTCACTTCACTTCTCGTTGATTTTGTTCTCGTTATTTATGGATGAGCCTCAGAAGGCTGATGGTGTAACTGGAGATGATTAAAGCTATGAGCGTATCGATTGTCTCGAGTTTTTATTCTTGTGAAATTGGATCTTTTTTTTTTTTTGTCTGAGTATGATACATTAAATATTTGTTCATAAATAATATAAATACGTTTGATGAATATGCTTTCATACAATTGTGAATATTATTGGCAGACTTATAAGAAGTATGAAAGTATTTGATGATGATCTTGGAAATATTGCATTACAACATGATTAGTAAGTAAACCATTTTTTTCTGTAGCTAGTTAATCTTAAATATAAAATATTTGACCATACGTGATTTAAATATTAATATAAGTAAGTCAAGCAGCCTATATACAAAAATAAATTCCTGTCGTATAGAAACGATTTTCAACAAACGTGAATGCACCAATTTGTCATTAACAAACATGAAATTAATTTTAACATTTTTTAATTAAATCTATTGTGATTATAAATTATTGTACCCAATGTAAATGAATGGCGGAAATAGTTATTATCAATAAAATCCTTCATCTTTAATAATCTTTTGAGCCAAATCGGAAAATGTGGTAACTCAGTTTCTTGTACTGCTTGCAATTCAAAAATGGTTTATTTACTAATCATACAGTAAAGTAATATTTCCAAAGTAACCATTAAATGCTTTTATAGTTTGCCAATATTATTCAAATTGCATGAAAATATATTTATCAAATGTATTTGTCGAATTTACGAACAAATATTTAACGAATCATATTCAGACAAAAAAAAAAAGATCCAATTTTACAAGAATAAATATTCGGACAATCGATACGCTCGAAGATTTAAACATCTCCAGTTACACCATCAGCCTTCTGAGGCTCATCCATAAATAAGAGCCAAAAAGCAACGAGAAGTGAAGTGAAAAGCGAGCTTATAGATATTAAGAGCATCGATAACTTTAAAAGCACTGACAACAACAACAGCAGCAAGAGGAAGATGTAGATCTCTGACAAGAAGGGTAAAAAAAAGAAAAAAATGGTTCAAATTTTCAATTAAAACTGAAAAGCCGGTCTGAAAGAAGAAAATGCGCTGCATGGGAGAAGATTCCGGGAAATTAAATAAAACCGGAATTAAAAAGATGCGAAATTCTCTTCCTGATGGAGTCGGGGCTTTTCTTGAGTCAGGAGGAGCGTTGAGAGTGCTGGCAGACTCGAAATCCCAAGACAGGACAGAGCAGGAAGAAAAATTCCGGAAATCATCCGTCTGGATCTGGAAAAGAAATTAGAATTTCTGGTTGAAGGTCGGAGAGATAGATTTCAGGATTTATTAGTCGGAGCGTTTATTTTCATTAGAGGGTTGCAGTTCTCTAATGTGTCTGGTCGTGTGGTGATAGTTAAAAAGTTATTTTACGCCTCTAAACGGTGGGTATACGGTAACAATTAATGATTACTTGGAGTTGGGCTTGAATTGAGGTTGGTTTTAAATTGAATTGAGGTGAAATTTAACACATTTATCAAATCGCACAATAACTTTTATTTAGGTGAAGGAGTTGCAAACTGAGATGAAAATAAAGTTATTTCTAACATATGTATAGCATATTTATAATTTATGTTGTTGGTCTAAGGCTGCTGGCAATACATACTGTTACCCAAAAAGTAAGAACAATTATTTTTTTCTAAAACTCTTCATTTATTCCTCCCCTTTATTTCAGCTCCTTCAAAGTAATCCCCTCCAGACACAATGCACTTATGGCAACTTTTTTTCCAATCCTCAATGCATGCTAAAAAGTCATCTGCAGTGATGACTTTCATAGCTCTCGGCGATTCTCGTTGAATCTCTTCAATCGTCTCAAAACGGTATCTCCGTGGTGGTCTCTTGAGTTTAGGGAATAGCCAGAAATCATACGGTGGTAAATCAAGTGAATACGATGGTTTTGGAACGATATGGGGTTCACTTTCGGCGGAAAAGTCACGAAGAATCAATGCATTGTGAGCTGGCGCGTTATCGTGATGCAAAAACCAAGAGTTGTTTTACTGTAAATGTGGCCTCTTTTTGCGAATAGCTTGACGAAAACGACGCATAACACTCAGATAATATTCCCTGTTCACATATTGGCCCGACGAAAGTAATTCATAATGCGCCACACCACGGTAATCGAAGAAAATAGTTAACATGATGTTGATTTTTGAGTGACTTTGGCGTGCTCTTTTCGGACGTGCTTCACTTTTGTCACGATATTCTCTCGATTGATCGGTTGTTTCCAGGTCGTAAGCATAAATCCAAGTCGCATCTCTAGTTATGATGAGTTTCAACTGTCCTGATAGTCAGAAAGCATTGTTTTACACACTTTAACGCGACGATGTTTTCCAAAAATTCAATGTTTCGGTACCAATCGAGATTTGACGCGTTTGAGGACGAAAACATATTTTAAAAGGGATTTGACCGATCCTGTTGAAATTCCAACATCATCAGCAACGTCTCTAATTGTAAATCGACGGTTTGCAAACACCGAATCTTTAATTTTTTTGGACGTCAGCTTCGTCAGTTGAGGTTGATGGTCGACCAGCGCTCTTCGTCTTCAACGCGTTCTCTGCAGTATTTTAACTGTTTACACCACTTGTAAACATTTCTTTCCGATATAGGAATGCTCACCGAATGCTAGGTTTCCGCAAACAAAATTTAATGCAAGTTCTTTGCTCAATTAATTCAGACATTTCAAAAATCGCCGGAATCAGTTTTAGAATCTCACAAAGCCAAGCGCAACTGAAGAACTAATGAAATATTTTGACGTCAAATTTCACACAGATGCCAAGGACACTGCCAACAACCTAAAAAAAAAAAAAGAAAAAAAAAAAATTAAATTCCATAAACCCCAGGAAATTTAAATTGAAAATTGGTTTTACTTTTTGGGCACGGTAGTATTTTTTTCTTAATTTCTGGAAATGAGTGTATACTATGATCCATAAAGAGATCGTGCTGAAGTCAGAAGGTTAAGTATTGCCACTCCAAACTTATTGGATGTCTTTGTTCATAAAGGAGGCAGTTCGTCACACCCCTCAAACATTGCCAAGCAGACACTTTCCTCCATCGGCATCGATAAACCATTTAAACCATCTCTCCTGCAGGAACATTACCATTAGGCCGCCATGCTGCAAGACTGAGGAGCGCAATTGTTTTTCCAATACCCGAGATTCAATTTCCGTCCGGGAGATCCAAGACGGATGATCCGGTGCAGCCCTTGATGAGAAGGGGAGGGGGTGGGGGGTGCTCTTGATCCCTTATCCACAAAATCCGGGCTCAATAAGTTTTCATTTGGAGGCCGTCCGCTGTCAATTAAGGGGGTCCCGACCTGTGCCCAGTGGGAGGGCTGAGTCAGGGCTCCCTCGGACATGCATCGACCCCTTCGATCGTTTGCAGAAGGGGTGGACCTGTTGTGGGTGGCCTGGATGAGAGGTCACTAGAGTGTGTAATCCTGGGAATCATCTGGTCAGTAGATGGTATTGATATGAAAGGGGCAGAGAGTAAGATAATCAATGTCTGGAATGACTATTGTAAGTGTATGAAGATCATGCGATTGCGAATTGAAACGTTGTGATCCTTACTGACACTAACATGCATTGAACCAAACATCAATCACAATACGTTGACTAATAAACGAGTGTTTGATTTATGCTGGTGAGGTGAGTGTTTCAGTCACTGTTGTTAGAAAAAGAGAATTCCTAATGAGGATTGTATGCCTTAGCGTTTTGCCTTTAACGTGAGCAGCTCCACCATACGTCAAAACTTCAACTCCATTAACTCCACTATACGATAAAAAAAAGACAATACTCTTATTATTTCAATAAGCCGAAAATAAGGTATAAAGTGAAAAGAATAAATAATAATGCCATTATTTGAATGGGTAAATTAAAAGGCATATCTTTAAAAGAATAAGTAAATTGCTGAAAATTTAGACTCTCTTTTATTGTCTCTCTATGGAGTAAAGTTGAATTTTCAATGTGGTACTACTCATTAAGAATTTGGTTAACTTTAAGTCAATTGATTCCTTACAATTTTTTGTTTCAAACAACTCATTTCAACTTGAGTTTACTCGCTAATTATCGAATGTGTCTTGAAGCATTGTTTCATGTCTGAATTTATGAAATAGATTATTATCTAATATGTCTATGAGAAATTCCTAATATTTATGTGAAAACACAAATAATACAAGCATGCATTAGATAATTACATTTATTTCTGTAAAAATACAAATTCCTGCTTGAATTAAAGCGATAAAAATGTGTTTAAGAAGACATAGAATAATGCTTGAGTTTATGATATAGATAATTATATTATTTGTCTGTGAAAGCGCAGATTCGCACTTGAATTTATAAAATAGATAATTATCGATTGTGCTAAGAAAGCATAGAATCGAATTATCTTATGTGTCTCAGAAATCTGTGTCTCCCAGTTTCGCAATTAAATGTACCTTATAGATAATTAATCTTATGTGTCTCAAAATTTGTATCTGCCAGATTCGCAATTGAATGTACCTTATAGATAATTATCTTATGTGTCTGAGAAATCTATGTCTTCCAGATTCGTAACTGAATGTATCTATAGATAATTACCGGAAAGTGTCTCAGAAATCTGTGTTTGTCAGATTCGTAATTGAATGTACGCTATAGATAATTGTCTTATGTGTCTGTGAAAACATAAATTCATACTTGAATGTATATGATAGATAATTACCGAATGTGTAAAAATAACACAGGTATTTATTAGTTTCTTTCGAAAACATACTTACGAATTCCTTTTATTTAATAAATACTATTATTTACATTTACATTTAATCTCCTGCCATGTTTTCATTATTTTAAATAAAGTACTTTATTTTATACAATACTACAATAATGCACAGTTTCCTTTACCACGTTTAAGCGTCTGTGGTCAGCAAACTCAAGTAACTGACCAGCCTTCCCTTCTACAACATGTGGAGGCCATCAGCAAAAAGAGAGAAATCTCCAAGTCTTCTCCAACGCATCGCCCAAAATCCAAACATCCAGTTTCATGTGCGAAGACCCAAAACAAAATCCCTTTCTTTATTTATAAATCTTACCATAAAATCCAGTGCCTAGGAAGAAGGGGAAGGGAAGGGGCCTTCCAACCGCCTTGTAAAATATAAATGAAGGTCGTTCCGAAGAACCGTCCAATATCCCGGTAATATAAAAGGGAGGATTCATATCTCGTGCGGAGAGGAAGGCTACTTTGTTTCTGGAAGAGAATATTCAGCAAAAGGAAGAAGAATATTCGTTCCGTTTCAACAATTCGCTCTGTTTATACGAGGCGGAACAAAGAGGGGTGTCACTAGGGGGTGGAGGGTGCGTTATTTAGAGGGTGGAGTATTTCAGGTTGGAGGAAAAACCTGACCACGTATTCTGAAATAGCAACGATTTTTCATTGGGAAGTATGGAGGTTTTTTTTTTTTAAGGGTTTAGCTACTTCTGAGACATGGTGCTCAGGATGGTTAGAAACATCATATTTTTCACCTGTTGGAAATATATAAAAATATATAAAGTATATAAAAATATAGAATAATGTAGCAGAGTAACTAAAAATTCTAAAGCAACTAAAAGGATACGTAAGACATTTCCAATTAATCTACAATTTGAATATAAAGTACCGTTAAAAAGAAAATGTTAAAGTACATGTTACAACAGGTTACAAGAAAATTACAAAGAACATGTTATAACAGGTAATAAGAAAATGTCGGAGAGCATGTTACAACAGGTTACAAGAAAAACATTTACGTAACAACAAAACAAATAAAGGAAATACGAACCTGTTGTAAAAGAAATATTACAACAGGTTACGAGAAAATGCTGAAGGACATGTTACAACAGATTACAAGACAATTCTAAAGGACATTTTACAACAGGTTACAAGAAAATATCAAATGACATGTTATTGTAGGTTATTAGAATATGCCAAAGAACAAGTTACAACAGGTTACAAGAATATGTTAAAGGACGTGTTACAACAGGTTACAAAAAAAAATACCAGAGTACATGCTACAACAGATTGCAAGAAAATGTTAAAGGATATGTTACAAGAATGATTACAAGAAAATGCTACACAGGACAGCAAATTTCGATTAATTTTTTTTCCGTGTGAGATTAAAAAGCCATTTATTGCTATATTTGGATTGCTGAACCTGAAAATGACAATAAAAATTAGAAATTCGCTGTCATTCCCAAGTTATTTGCAACTTAATTTTTTTTTCAATACGAAGCCATATGTTAAACGCATGCACTTATTTGCACTATATTACGGGGTCACTTGGATAGTCTCTTATGCATTTTCTCAGAATCATCAATGAAAATGTCTAACAGTAGCTTGCCAGAATAGTAGCTTTTGATACATTTTCTTTATTTCTACGATGTCCTAGTGAAAACGCTCACCTTATTCATCGCTAATCTGGCCACAGTTCTCAGCGGAGTCCAAATGACACTGCAGGAAATGCATTTTTAACGACATAGTGCAAGCAAATTTCTTGTATGCGGACAACTTGTCCATCACCAATTTCTTTTAGTCTTTTGATTTCCAAGCTTCTTTCACAACTTTTGGAGCCCGCTATCAACTTGTCCATCACCAATTTCTTTAGTCTTTTGATAAGGCTAAAAGTATTCCAAGCTTCTTTCACAACTTGTTGGAGCCCGCTATCAACTTGTCCATCACCAATTTCTTTTAGTCTTTTGATAAGGCTAAAAGTATTCCAAGCTTCTTTCACAACTTGTTGGAGCCCGCTATTGAAATTTGCATCCTCAAAAAAATTACTTCAAATGCTTATCAATTGGAACTGTAAATATTTTTTGCATATTTAATTTTGGAGAATTTTTTTTTTTCATATAGATAAGTAGTTCCGAATGCTGGATATAAAACCACGATCCATCCTTCCCCACCCCGCCTTAGATACATGACTCGCTAGCTAGTTTCAAAACGAAAATTTGAGCGTTATAGAAAACACAGTATGCTGGGGGAGGTAATGTTACTCGTGCCTGTTAAGTCACACGTGCCTCCTGGGTGGTGCTAATTAGTAACTGGCTATGGCTACTTGCCCCGGAAAAATGACTGTACGTCATTCGAAGATCTGTAGGTCACGGTCTGTTTAGCCCTCGTGTGCACAAGATGACCGTAGCGACAAACCAAACCAATCCAAACACCTGATCTAAAACATAAATAAAGAACTTTATCGTAATATCATCGCACCTAAACAGATGAAATAAGAGAACGACCCCGTTCTTTTGTACCATCCAGTATGTTGGCATGATTAGCTAGTTCTGTCTTGGCCATTGGGACTTAGGAGGAGGAGTCAGTGTGGCCGTTAGGCTAAACAGTTTGTAGAGCCCTGATGGCCAATTGGCTAGAGCTCTGGCCTTTTGGTACCGCAAGCTTCAGGTTTGAATCCTGGTGGTAGCATGGATGTTTGGGAGTGGTTCAGAATCCACGTTAAACTGTAGGTCCAGGTCTAATTATCCTAAAGTTTATCCAAGATGACCGTAAACCTCAGATTTAAAGGAGGTTATTATCTCTCAAACAAATAATACAAAATATATCTCTATATTTACGTCATATTTAACAGTCATAGAAAAACAAACTTCTTTTTAATTTTTTTCCACCTTGGGAAAAAAAAAGTGGAACTCGGCGCCACAGGTTTCAGGTTCGAGTCCTGAAGGGGTGCAATGGATGTTTATATATGTTCAGAATCCAATTTAAACCTTAGGACCGGTCTAATAGGATTGTAGTGCGCATGACTGTAAAAAGAAAACATCACTTTCGGAAAACAGCGTGATAGTCAACCGGGTAAAGATCTGGCTATTGGTACTTCGAATCCTGGAGGTGGCATGGATGTTTGTGGGTGGTTCGGAATGTTCCGGTCTTGCCATGGATGTTTGTAGTGGTTCGAATCCACTTTAAGTCGTAGGTCCCGGTCTCATATGACCGTAGAGCGCCACAGACCCCAATCAGACTTCTCATCCACATAATTCCCAAACTGTAAAGGGCAACTCAGCTCTAGGCCCAGTGGTGGGGCGTAGTACTAGTAATGGTTCGGATTCCACGATAAACTGCATGTCCCGGTCTAATTATCTTAAAGTGTGCAAAACCAAACTAAAGAGCGACCATAAAGAGATAAACAAACCACACCCCTGGTCAGAACTACAAATAAAGAACTTCATCCAAATACCACCCCTCCCAAACGAATAAAATAAGGGAACGGTCCCTCTCTTTTTTAACATCCGGGGCAGCAAACATATTCGAACAGTGCAAACGACAAGTCTCGATTCAATGGTGAAGCACGTGTTTCATATGCTGGGCTCATAAAGGACTGAAGATGTTCCTCTCTCTCTGTAAGAAAGAGTAGAAAAAGAACGCGCATTCTTGCAGGACGACTTCTTTTTCCGCGGTCCAAAATTCTTGAGATCTCATCCCCCCCCTCTTCCCCGACCACCCCCTTCAAAATATTTAATATAATATAATAATATGAAGAATGTGGAAGGGGGATGGGGTCGACCGAGAAAAAGAATTCTCCAGCGCGGCAGACAATATTTTTCTTCCTTTTTCAATCTTTCCGATTTCATTTCATTTTCTATATATTAAATTCGTTTTAATAAATATGGATGGAAAAGGCAGGGGGGGGGACTCGGGGGTCGAAGAACCCTCCGATAATGAATGATTAAAACTTTCCCGATGGAATTCTTTTTGAGGAGTTAGTAGGGTAGGGAGTTAAGTGAGATTCCCCTCTTAAGAGTTGTGAAATTAATGTAGATAAAAGGATAATGGCGATAACTTTTCTCTATGTGATTAAATAAATTCTTATGAATTTAGAGTTTATTTTACATGAAGTCTTTTATTAACCATCTACTTTAAAGCGTTAATATAATATTTGAGTGGATATGATATTAAAATTTTATATTTATTTATGTCATTATCTTTCACTTAACTTATTGTCATTATTATTTAATATCTTTCGAAACTCAATTTTCTTTTATATTTTGTCTGATTCACATTTTTATTTATCGAAATTACTTTAAATAGCGAGAAGTATTTTTCTCTTGCTATCTGCAGATAGTTTCAGCAAATAACGTTTATGTGATAATGATGATAAAATAATGACTAGATAAAAAAAAGGATGAATTGTAATAAAAAATACTGAATGCTGATAAAAAAAACACTGAATTGTAATAAAAAAATACTGAATTTTAATAAAAAATACTGAATTTTAATAAAAAAATACTGAATTGTAATAAAAAAAACTGAATGTTGATAAAAAATACTTAATGCCGATAAAAAAAATATTTAATGTTGATAAAAAAATACTGAATTGTTATAAAAAATATTGAATTGTAATAAAAAATACCGAATGCTGATAAAAAAAAAACTGAATGTTGATAAAAAAATACTTAATGCTGATAAAAAATATTTAATGCTGATAAAAAAAAAATACTGAATTGTTATAAAAATACTGAATTGTAATAAAAAATACTGAATGCTGATAAAAAAAATGAATTTCCCTGAGTTTTGTTTTTAATTTATAACTATATTTTTTTCTTTCTTTCTAATGCAGCTGGCAAACACATACATGGACGTCTTGATGCCTTAAGGCAAGTGCTGCTCACTTTGCATTACCCAGGGGGTGCGTGTAACTAGAAGGTAAGCTACGGACGCGGAGTAACAATGCCCCCGCAACACTCTACGATCGTATTAGACCGGGACCTACTTTTTAAAGTGGATTCCGAGCCACTACAAACAACCATGGCACCGCCGAGACTCGAACCCGAAACCTGTGGTACCGACTGCCAGATCGCTAGCCACTCGGCCATTCAGCCCCATTTATAACTATCTCATTTATTTGTTTTAAAAGTTTAAAAATTGTATATTATATATACAACACCATAACGCCTCTTCACCTTTAAATATATCATGATGTGAATGGTTGTATACGATTACAATTAGCGTTCGATGTGAATTACATATGGGAAAACGGTTCATTTTAGTCTAGTCAACTATGTTAACCGTTAACGCTGACATAAATTAACGATGCCCGGCTAGTGGCAACTTGCGCCGCATAGCTGGTGAGCATTAGGCCTGAATCACTAACAAACATCCATGCCACTGCTAGGTAAATGCTGGCCAATTTGCTGTCAGGCCGCTTAAAAAAACGAGGAGTCTCGATGGCGTTTGTGATGTTCAGCATCTTGGAGTTTTCCAGATTACTTCCCATACGATAATAACAAATGCAAAAATAATTTGCAAATAGCAAATGCGACGTAGTTCCTCCTAGAAGTCTTTTGGAAGGCATTTTGCCCTCCTTTAGCAACACGGAGTTGTCAGACTTCTATCTATGGATGCTCCATCAATGAACAGAAGCTGCCTTCTCTCCCTCCATCAATGTGTAGATACTCATGGGATTTCCGTCTCACACTGCAGGACAAAGAGAATTAGACAGTCACAAATTAACTGTTGGTTTTTAATTTAATTTTAACATTTGTTGATAATAGACATATAGACTAAGACCACGAACCCCTATGATTCATAGTTGAAGGGAAAGGGGGCAGCATTTAGAAGTCTGTTCAGTGATACAGTTGAGACGGGACCCAACGGCTTAATTATCTCCCGAAACCACTACAAACATCCACGGCACAGCCGGGATTCGACATATAGACTAAGACCACGAACCCCTGTGATTCTGAAGGAAAGGGGGCAGCATCCGAACCCAGTTAGAAGTCTGATGATTCATAGAACCACTACAAACATCCGGCACAGGGATTCGACATATAGACTAAGACCACGGTGATTCATAGTTGAAGGAAAGGGGGGCAGCATCCGTTGTGATGGAACACCCGCAGTTAGAAGTCTGACTTGGTTCAGTGACTCTCTACAGTCGTATGAGACCGGGACCCAACGGCTTAATGTGGATTCCGAACCACTACAAACATCCATCCACGATTCGCATATAGACAGACCACGAAGTGATTCATAGTTGAAGGGAAAGGGGGCAGCATCCGTTGTGATGGAAGTTAGAAGTCTGACTTGGTTTGATGTCGTATGAGACCGGGGTTAATGTGGATGAACACTACAAATATCCACGGCACAGCCAGGATTCGAACTCGAAATTAATTTTTTTGTGTATTAAATTTGAACCTGAATTACACAAATAACTTATAATATGTTTATAAGGAGACTTATGAATGAAAATTTTACATTTTTCTGTATCCAAAAGCTACATCAAATTTATTTTTCATCTATAGAAAATTAAATTTTCTGATACAATATACTGGACAAAATTAACTAAATTAACGCATTTTGATTTTTATTTCTTAAAACTTTATATTAAAAGAGAATTTTAGATATATTGAAAGAAATATTAAATTATATTAAAGATCTTTAGAAAAAAATATGTTAGAAATTTTTAATCGCAATGCATACGTTGATTAATTAAATAAAGTAAAAAATTATTTATAATTTGAAAAAGATTTGAGAAATTCTTTAAAAAAGATTGATAAAACAAATATGGTTTTGAATATATGAATTTTTTCATACTTAAATATTTATCTTAACTTAACTAACTTAACTATTTAACGTTAAACTTTTTCTTAAATGCGTTTCTCAAAAAGATGGCGATTATAAATTTATTCATAAAAACGATCTGTTGATTCACCTATAAAATAAAATCTCAGTTAAAAATAATATTCTTAGAACAAACTTTTTTGTCCAATATTTCTTAATATATTACAAACAAAAAAGATTCATGATTGCTCGGTTTTATTTTACATTCTTTACTTTGAGCAGTTTTATTGAGGAAAAAATTTTAAAAAAATTGATGAATAAAATTAAGCGAAAATGTTTGTATTATACTATATCATATCTTATATATCATCGATTAATATCGATATGATATCATCGAACTTAGCTTTTTAGCATCGATTAATCTTTAAGCGATTAGAACATTTACAAAATTTTTATTGAAAAATGAATGTATAATTTCATCATTCAAAAGTAATTAAAATATAATAAAGTAATAAAATCTATATATAAAAAAAAAATAATTATCAAACAATACAAATGTTCAATATAAATTAAGTTGTGAAATAAGGCTTTAAGTTTTAAAACTGTTAAATTTATATGTCGCTATAAATAACGCCGCGTCGAGTATTGAATTTAACAGGAATATAATTTAATTCAACTGTGAGTGTATACTATAATAAACGTTTTCCTGTCAAAAGAGTTGAATTTTTCAGTTAAAATCAACTGCTAATATAAAACATGTCTATGCGACTCAATGGACGTTAAAATTCGTGCTATTCCTAAATCCACCTAGCGGGGAGGCTGTGAAGTACTCTTAAATAAATGCTGAGATCATCTATTAATACAAAACTTTCCCCCTATCCGAAGAGTTAAATTCAATTATTGTGAAAAGTAGTCTAACGCCATCTAGTGTCAAGGTCAAAAACCACTGCTAAAAGTAAAAGCGCTAATTCTTCGTTTCGACAACTGGAGTTGAACGCGAATATTCATGAACGTAACTAAAGTAACTTTAAATTAATATTTGTACAAACCTAGTGTGATTATTTAGCACAGTGGTGAGTCACATTTTAAGGTCTGTGGTTGTGATGTACGAGGAAAAAAATAAATATTTACTCTAAATCCTTTAGGTGGAATGGATGTTTGTAGTGGTTCGGAATCCACTTTAAACTGTAGGTCCCGGTCTGTTTAGCCCTCTTGCGCATAAGATGACCGTAGAGCTACAATCCAAACCAAACCAAACCTTTAGGTGGATGGGTTCACACATGGAACACGGAGTCGGTCATATGGATTTGTCGCTCTGTGGTCATTTTTGCACACTTTAGGCTAATTTGATCCGGAATCTACCATTAAACATGAATTCCGAACCACTCATGCAACATCCATGCCAATGCCAGGATTCGAACTTGAAGACTGTGATACCAAAGCGGTCACATGGGAATTGTATTCTACATTGTCGAAATGTGCATGATTAAATCGAAAGCTTCCAAAATATCCAGATTAGCATGGAACATGAAGCTGGAGTAGGATGTCAATCAACCTTAAGGAGGTTTATCAAGGTCAAGATGATTCTGGTGAACCAAATGTTGAACACCCATGGGACTGCGCCTTTTTTCTTTAGGTCCATTCTGCTGGAAAAGAAACATGTTTTAAAACGACATTTTTTTGTACATATGATACTAAGATTTAGCCTTAATTGCTTCATATTTCTTTGATCTTTTATAAAAGTACCATTTTTTTTTCTTCTTCTTCTAATGCAGCTGGTAAATAGACCGTGATCTTCGCCATAAGGGCTGCACCTATGTTACTCACTTTGCATTACCCAGGGGGTGCGTGTAACTTGATGGTAAGCCACGGACGCGGAGTAACAATGCCCCCGCAGCGCTCTACGATCCTATTAGGTCCGGGACCTACGGTTTAAAGTGGATTCGAACCACTACAACACCCATGGGCAAAGCCGGGATTTGAACTCGATACCTGTGGTACCGAACGCCAAGTTAAAGTACCATAATTTAACCATTCTCCAGACAACGTGCACCAAGTAAGTACAGAGAGCACTTATCCAATTTTTAGGTTTGAAGATGTGCCAGTAATTGAAATCTACCCATTTATTTCAGTATAACATGGGAGTATTGTTGTTGTTGCGACTAATACTCAGTTTCCGGTAGCGCGGGACAGACATCTCAGGAGTAGTCTACCCCACGGATGGTGAGGGAAGGGGACAGCTTCTGTTGTGATTGTTTTGTTGTCACGCGTATGTAGAAGTTTGACTTGGCACCTACTCGCTAAAGAAGGACTTTTGGGGGAACTACCTCGCTTATCCCACTTGGTATATAGCACACTTAGGCAAAGCCAAGAACCCGTGTGGTCTCATGGACGGAGAGGAAGGCGCAGCTTCTGTTGTGATGGAGCACCCATAGGTACTTAGAAGTCTGACTTGGGTCGGTGAGTTGAAGAAGGATTGAAGTGCCCCGGATGGACTTTTACGGGGAATTTCCCCGCCCTCAACCCAATTTGTATCACTTTTATATGGATCCCTTTGATACTATCATAAAATCGGAATCTGCCATGTAATGATATAAAGAAATATTTTTGCAATCTATTCTTAAACACATATTACTATTGCGCTTCTATACAAAATTACAGGAAGAAAAATCCTTCCGATTCTAGTTATATTTCAGCAACAATATCAAAAGCACCGAGTGGAACCAATGATAAGTTCTTGAAAACCTTGAAGAGAAAAAAAAAATCACTTTACCACGAACACCTCGTGCGTAACATTGATTAACGATATCTTCCGGCCTCACCGAAAACGTTTACAAAAAAAAAAAAATTTTCAGCACTAAGAAATAAAAAAATTATTATCCTCTTTTAAAACCAATGCTCAAAACTTCGGAGCTTATAAAGACATCAACAAACTTTGTACCTTCCAGAAAAACATAGTAATTAGGAAACTGGACGGAAAACACAATGCATCATTATTATTATATTGTCTATTTTTACATGTAAGAATACTAGTAAACACAAAAATAATAACTAATGTTTCAATTTTCACTCAAAAAATGTCTATAGTGGATTTAAATATAATATGGGGGTATATAATTTATTTGCTGCCCGCGGAGTTGGGATGCTTTCAAAGTGGCCAGCAAGATCATTTGGATTGGTTACCCCTTAAATAAAGAAATACATTTGATATGCATTGTTATGCAATATTACAGAAAAAAAAGGTCTTCTGGTTCTAACTATATTCCTCCAACGATATTAAAACCATCAGAGGCCTGAATGGTGCTCGGTACCCTAAGTTTCTGGTTCGAGTCCCGGTGGTGCTATGGATGTTTGTAGTAGTTCGTAATACACTTTAAACCGTAGGTCCCGGTCTAACATGATCCTAGAACGTTGCAGGTGTATTACGGGTAAGGAGGATAGTTCATTCAGAGAGGTCTTTTAGGGGGAAAGTACACCGCATTTGTTTGTAGCATGAGATGTCCATGAGGTAGTCCGAATAACGAGGCAAAATACTGAATATTACAAACGCCAAAAGAGACTCCTCGTTTTTAAAACAATAAAGCAGCCAGCGGGTGGAACCTATACTCTAATGCTCACCAGCGACGCGCGTTGCCATTGAGCCACGAATCGGGCTGATATTTTTTTAAATAGAAGCTTTTTTTTTTTGCAAATATAAATATTTAGCAATTAAAAAAATTATGTATAGCAAATGGTAATATGTTTTTTTTATACCAGACTTGGACCTGAATGGCCCAGTGGCTAGCGTTTTGGCGCTCGCTAACATAGGTTTTGGGTTGAGTCCCGGCGATGCCCTGGATGTTTGTAGTTGCTCGAAATCCACTTTAAGCTGTAGGTCCCGGTCTTACATGACAGCATTGCTAGGGGATATTGTTACTCTGCGTCCGTAGCTTATCTTTAATCTATACTCACCTAATGAGTAGTGCTAAGTGACTGCAGCGCATGTCTTAAGGTATCAAAAACAACTGTCTAAGTGTTTGCCAGCTGCATTAGAAAAAAAAATATTAAAAACCACCAAGCGGAACCAGTGGTAAGTTCTTGAAAACCTTGAAAGAAAAAAAAATCACTTTTACCACGTACACCTCGTGCGTAACATTGATTAAGCATGTCTTCCGGCCTCACCGAAAACATTATTTAGAAAGAAAAAAAAATCTGTCCTCTTTTAAAACCAATCTTCCAAAGTTTGGAGCTTATAAAGACATCAACAAACTTTATCCTCCTCCTTCCTGAAAAACACAGTAATTAAGAAACTAGAGAAGTTAAAAAAAAAAAAAGTAGAAGAAGGTGTATCTGGCGAACGGAACTTCTGTCATGCCTCGTTTCCACATCGTCCGTTTTGTGATCTCTGAAACGTCCGAAAGTTTCCGCAGCCAAGCGGCGAGAGAAACCTCTCATCAGTTACACCACGCATGAGCACGGAAAAAAAAAAAAGAAAAATCTGAGATCTAAATTTCTCAGTTCTGCGATCCAGACTCAACTTTTTATTACTGCTTTTATTTTATTTTTGTTGGCTGTGAATTGGGGGCGGAGATGCGATGAGTCCGATATCGAGATTATTTTCTGCCCCACTCTCTTCTTTAAAGGGCGACAATCAGGAAGAACTTCTGTTGACACGGGTTGCCTTGGCGTCGAGCTGCTCGCCAAGTTTGGCGACAGAATATTTTTTTTTAATATCCGAAATGAATATGTGAGTATTATACAAAGGGACTAACAGATTTTTGAGATTTTTGAGCATCATAATGATACTTGTAACAAATTTATGATATTATATAAAGAATTGTTTTATTAATTCGAAAGATATAAAAAATATAATGTATATATATATATATATAAATGTATGTATGTACTGGGTGATTATAATTAATCCAATATCAACAAGTATCCCAATTTCAACATGCTGTAAAAAAAAAAAAAAAAAATAGACCATTCGACACAAAGAGTTCAAATTTCATCTGAAGATATTTGTATCATGTTCTGCCCTTTTTAATCTCATTTGCATATCTGACATTTTCTTTATTTCTGTTAATTTTTTATGCTATTTTTAGCTGCCTCACAATACTAGTTCTTCTAATACATCTGGCAATACAGAGACAGTTAATTTTTTTATGCCATAAGCAAGGACTGCACCGTTGTCACTCATTTAGCACTACCCAGGGGTGGGGGAGGTGTAGCTTGAAAATATGCTACGGACGCGAGTAACGCTACCCCTACAATGCTCTACGGTCCTATTAGACCGGGACCTACTGTTTCAAAGTGCATTCCAAACCACTACAAAAATCCATGGCATCGTTTGGCTCGAACCGGAAACCTGTGGTACCGAGCGTCAGAGCTGTAGCTATTCGGCCATCAGACCCCATGTATATATATAAAGCAGTATGTGAAAACGACGAGTGATGCCTGAATTAGAACAAAGACATGACATTTATGATTGTTACAAGGAAACAGATATTTTTTATAATGCAGCTGGCAAAGATTTAGACAAATTGTCTTTATGCCATAAGCAAATACTGCACTGACGTTACTCACTTAGCAGTGGATTCCAAAACACTATTAACGTGGAGTAACAACACCCGCATCGCTCTACGATCCTATTAGATCGGAACCTACTGTTTAAAGTGGATTCCGAACTACTACAAACATCCATGGCAACACCGGAACTCGAACCCGAAACCTGAGGTACCGAGCGCCAGAACGCTAGCCACTCGGCCATCAGGCCCCTATGATGATGATGATGTTGATAAATAAATATTTAAACTTCTTCAATGGGGCTGTTGCGATATTGAAGAAGTTTAAATATATATACACTCAAGAGCCAAAACATTATGACCACCCCCTACATTTTGCAATGAACTCGCCTGGATGACGTGGAAGGCACGTGATCAGGTGGAAGTGGTATTTAACTGATGCTGGAGAGTCGACGGTTTGCAAGCATCAAATCTTTAATTTTTGGACGGGAACTCCGTCGGTTGAGGTGGAGGGTCGACCAGAGGGCTCTTCGTCTTCAACGCGTTTTCTGCCTTCTTCGAACTGTTTATACCAATTCTAAACATTATTTTCCAATATAGGAATACTCACCGAATGCTTTCTGCAACATTCTATACGTTTCCACAAACAAAATTGAATGCGTTCACTGCTCAACTAATTCAGACATTTCAAAAATCGCCGGAATCAGTTCTAGCGTCTCACAAAGCCAAGCGTAACTCAAACGCTAATGAATATTTTGAAGTCAAATTTCACACCAATGTCAAGGACAGTGTCCTCAACCTAAAAAAGAAAAAAATTGAAATTCCATAAGCCTCGGGAATTTTAAATTAAAAATTGTTCTTACTTTTGACACAGTAGTATGTTAAGAAAAATGTATTAGGTTATTTGCAGCAGCTGGGAAAATATTAGATCTATTTGCTACTTAATAAAAAAATAAATATAACAATAAAATGTTTAATATATTATGTAAAATGTATGTTATTTACAGCAGCTACCATAACGCTGGATTCATCTGCTGCTTTGTAAAACGTAAAACATTAAAATTAAGAATAATATATCATCAAAAATTGCAGACTTTTTTTTCCAGAATTATTTTTTATCCTTTTTTTAACACTGAACAAAAACATGATACGAATTTTGAAATTGTATCTTTCAAAAATGCAAAGAAGGCAACTGATTTCTAGAATGTCAATTCTTTCGAAGCCAAAAATACTTCTGTATTAGATTATGAAATATTATCTGAATAAGTATAGTGGAAAAAAAAAATTACAAAGCTACAAGCCAGCAAATAAAAAATGACAAAACTAAATCTCACCACATAAGAGATTAAATTTTCATATCTAGTTTGAAACTTGAAATATATAATATCGTTAAAGTTAATGTATTTTTATAATATAGTTAAGTTAATGCATTTAATAACATAGTTAAGTTTACATTTATAATATCGTGTTATTATATAGTTTACATTTATAATATATTAATACATTTTATAATATCGTTAAAGTTACTACATTTTATAATATGGTTAAGTTACTGCATTTTTATAATATGGTTAAGTTACTGCATTTTATAATATGGTTACTACATTTTATAATAATCTTGGTTCCAGAACTGACCTGCATGTTAAGAGTGTAACGATGACAGGCCACATCTATCGGGATGTCATTCTGGAACAACATGTACGTTTGTTTCGGGGGCGCCATGGGTGCTGAATTTCTATTTATGGATGACAACGCCCGTCCTCACCGTGCAAACATTGTAGACGAATGCCTTCAATTGGAGGATATCACCCGTATGGATTGGCCAGCATACTCACCGGACTTGAATCCAATAGAGCATGTGTGGGATATGCTTGGCCGACGAATTGCAGCCCGTCAACTCCCTCCCACCTGTCAACCGGAACTTCGGAGGGCATTACTTGATGAGTGGTGTAATATTCCCCAAGATCAGATTGATAATTTGATACTCAGCATGCCTAGGCGTTGTAAGGCCTGTATTGCATCGCCCGGACAGACATATTAACCATCATACTAACCATGTTATACTGTTTTTTTTGTAAATAGGTTCTTTTTGAAATTTGCTCCAGGAGTAAAAATCGCAATTTTTATTAATTATGTCAAACATATAGCATCTTTTTTGCTCTTTACCTTTTGTTTAATAAATAGACTTTACAAATAAGTCAAATTTGTTTTGCTTCTGTCTCTTTCTTTACCTGAATTTCATTATCCTTAATTGATGGACATGAGTGTAGATAATGCATTTTATAACATCGTTAAAGTTAATGCATTTTATAATATAAGTTAATGCATTTTATAATATCCTTAAAGTTATTGCATTTTATAATATCGTTAAAGTTAATGCATTTTATAATATCGTTAATATTAATGCATTTTATAATATCGTTAAAATTAATGCATTAGTTATGTACCAAACTAAAATGTTATTTTTTTCCCTTATTTACGTATATCTGGTAATAAAAATATACAATTATTCGTCAAAACTAATCCTCCTCTCAGTTATAAGAAAAATTGCTTATGAATTATATTCAGATCTCTTTCATAATAATACATGATTTTTTAGCTATATAAATAATCTTCCAAGCCAAAACCAAACCGAAAAACCTTTTCTAGGTCCCTAATCATCAGCTACTAATCACTACTACTTCGCCAAATTAAGTACCTCTTTTATTTTTGTGTTCACCTTTCGTTTTCAAGATTATTTCTTATAAAATAAATATGATAAACTAGTTAATGGTAATATGATAAACTTGTTAGTGGGGCCTGTTGGCCGAGTGACTAGCGTTCTGGCACTCGGTACTACAGGTATCGGGTTCGAATCCCGACAGTCCATGAATATTTGTAGTAGTTCGGAATTCACTTTAAACCGTAGGTCCCGGTCCTAATAGGATCGTAGAGTGAGTATTGGTCGTGTTACTCCACGTCGGTAGCATATCTTCAAGCTACATGTGCCCCCTGCGTTGTGCTAAATGAGTAACAGCAGTGTGCAGCCCTTGCTTATGGTATAAAGATTAACTGTATGTATTGCCAGCTGCATTAGAGCAACCGCAGTTAATAGTGAATAAATATAAACTCTAAACTCTGTAAAACTTTAATTTTATCACAGGGATAATATTTTAATTATCACAGGGATAATAAAATTGCTGTTACTTTATTCAATTTGCCACATTGACTTATCGCTATTACTTATACTTTTGGCTATTATTTATACTATAATGCTATTTTCGCACTTCAAATTAAATATTTTTAAAAGTTTATTATTAATTAGTTACTGGTTACTTTCCATTGGCCAAGTCATTGCTTTTCGCTCATTTTTGACAATCAATCACAATAATAATAATTTAATAGTAGTAATCACAATAATAATAATAATAATTTTTTATATGATTATTTTCAATGTGAATAATAATTATTTTTAATTTTGAACTTCTGATTTTTTTTCTTTCCTTTTACTGTAACATTCACTGCAAAGATATTATAATTTTAGTTCTACTTGGTGTAAATTAATTAAATTAGCCACTAAACATTTTTTCTCATCTTAAAGTTTATCGAGATATGAAAAAAATCCTAGCTGCTTTTTTTTATTACGAATAATGTTATCAAATAGAAATGATAACATAATTAACTCGTACTGTTCGCTTAACACTTTCGCTGTAAATTCTCGCGTCAGCGCGTGATATGGCATCAACAGCCCTTCACGCGCTAAACAATCATTCATGTGCAGTAATATTTATTCTCCACTTCAAACAACCTCTAACCGCGCTGTTGTTAAATAAATGTTGAGATCATCTACTAACATAAAACCTTTCCTATTCGAAGAGTGGAAATCAGTTATTGTTAAAAGTACTCTTAACGCCATCTGGTGTCAAGATCAATAAACCGTTAATTCTTCGTTTCCACAACTGGAAACGGACACTGATTTTCATCAACGTAGCTAAATTAACAATTAATTGAATATTTTCACTAGTCTAGCGTCAATATTTAAAAATTTGACGAATCACATTTTAAGGTCTGTGGTTTTAATGTGCGAGGAAAAAAATAATAAAAAAATATGTACGCTATTTTCTTTTAGGTGTATGGGTCCATACTGCCTAGAGAATAAGCATGTTTTAAAACGATATTTTTTGTGCATATGATACTAAAAGATTTAACCTTAATTGCTTTATTTTTCTTTGATCTTTTACAAAGTAGTTTAACCATTCTCCTGACAATGAGCTCTAAAGAAGCCAAAGCGTGCAATACTTTTACAATAATTTATTGTAAAATGTCCCACAAAAGTAAGACAGCTTTATATAAGAGAGTAAATTCTCTGGTCCTTCCGTAAGATTAGATAGTGGCAAGACTGATCCTCGTATCTCATCGCTGGAGTATCAGTCCCAGATTGAGGTATCGCCATTGTTGAGACATATATCAGTAACGAGAACTTCTGCAACGGACTTTTTCAGCAGAAATCCTACATTTGGAGAAGTTTTTCTTTGAAGTCCAATAATTTATTATGAAGTATCCACAAAAGTAGGGCAGCGATACATAAGAGAGTAAACGTTCCAGTCCTTCTGTATGGTTGCATAGTGGCAAGACTGATCCTCGTATCTCATCGCTGGAGTATCAGTCCCAGATTGAGGTATCGCCATTGTTGAGACATATATCAGTAACGAGAACTTCTGCAACGGACTTTTTCAGCAGAAATCCTACATTTGGAGAAGTTTTCTTTGAAGTCCAATAATTTATTATAAAGTATCCCACAAAAGTAGGACAGCGATACATAAGAGAGTAAACGTTCCAGTCCTTCAGTAAGGTTGGATGGTGGCAAGACTGATCCTCGTATCTCATCGCTGGAGTATCAGTCCCAGATTGAGGTATCGCCATTGTTGAGACATATATCAGTAACGAGAACTTCTGCAACGGACTTTTTCAGCAGAAATCCTACATTTGGAGAAGTTTTCTTTGGAGTCCAATAATTTATTATGAAGTATCCCACAAAAGTAGGGCAGCGATACATAAGAAAGTAAACGTTCCAATCCTTCTGTAAGGTTGGATGGTGGCAAGACTGATCCTCATATCTCATCGCTGGAGTATCTGTCCCAGATTGAGGTATCACCATTTTTGAGACACGTAACTTCTGAAGCGAAAATCTTACATTTGGAGGGATTTTCTTTGAAGACCAATAATTTTTATTGTAAAATGTCCACAAAAGTAGGACAACGATACATAAGACACCATTGTTGACACACATATCAATTACGCTGTCTTAACAAATGTGATAGTTTATTAGTATTTCAATGATAAAAATTATTCAATAAATTCATCTTTCAATCATCACTGACTGATGGCCCTGCTGTCTCATCGCTGGAGTATCTGTCCAAAACTGAATTATCGCCATTGTTGAATCCCATATCAGTAACGAGATCTTAACAAATATGATAGCTTATTAGTATTTCAACGATCTAAATTATTCAATAAATTCATTTTGCAATCATCACTGACTGATGATCCTCATATCTCATCGCTGGAGTATCTGTCCCAAACTGAGGTATCGCCATTGTTGTGACACATATCAGTAACGAGAACTTCTGCAGCAAAAATCTTATAATTGGGGTGGGGGGTGGGGGAGGGTGAAAACTAGTAATTTATTGTAAAATGTCCCATAAATGTAGGACATTGATACATAAGTAAATATTCAGTTCTTCTTTAAGGTTGGTTGGTGACAAGACTTATCTTCATATCTGATCACTGGAGTGTATGTCCCATATCGAGTTATCGCCATTCTTAACACACATATCAGTAACGAGATCTGAACAATTATTATAGCTTATTAGTATTTTAATATTAAAAATTATTCAGTAAATTCATCTTTCAATAATCCTACTTTCGCCAAACGGGCGATAAAGCACGATTTCTGACAAACCCCATGAAGTGGTGTTCATCTCATCCGCAGAAACTTTGATCCCAGGGATCTAAAAACCAATTTCAAGACTTCGCTTCTAGGTAGTGAGAGAAAGCACAGATTGGACGCTCCGTTTCACTGCCTCTACCCCCCTCACCCCTTTATCAATTTTCTGCTCCCCTCCCCCTCGTCCCATTTACCCGACATCACCTTCGTGGAAAATAACAAATCCCTCCTCCCCCTCTCAACTAGTATGTAGACACCACAGGGAAAAAAAAGAAAGATTTCTACCTCATTTGCATTTCCCCTTAAGCATGCTACAAATCTGCTGTATTATTTACATGTTGAGAGCAAAATGTGTAATAATATGACTTTAGAGACTTATGTCCTAATACAATGCAAATAGAAAGCCATATATCTCTGGTAAATGAGTTTATTCACAACTGTAAAATGGTGCAAGATGATAAGATGGGGCAAGTTCTTGCAAAATATGATGATGGTTTATTGATCTGCTTTGCAAATTTCCCATTTTTTTCTTTCAGTGATTTTCTAGATTTTGTCTAAAGGTAAACGAAAAGAAAGTCATTATAAGAAAATTGTATTTTATTATAGAATATGTTAGTTTAAGTATTTTAAACATAGAGTACAATGCTATTTCGCTTTTGCACATGATAGTTTTTAACATATTCCTTTCCTATGTAGGACACTCTGCTTTTAATGTTCTACCTCTCAAAATTCTGTAAGGTTAACCTTGAAATTTAGATTTTTAAAAATATTATTGAGATATGAATAATTCAATTTTATATAACAGCAAATCACTTAAGAAATCGATTGGATGCGTATCATTGATTTTAATTATTTGCTACGATAAAGTATTTAAAATATTTTTATGCATACTGTTGTAGTATACCGTTGTTTTTATGTGGATTTATTTAATGTCTTGTAAAATTGGTGAAAACGGAAAGTGGTATATTTGAAGAACTTTAGAATATCTATTGTTTTTAAAGTAACGTGAATATTAAATACTCAGGACAATATATTATTGCACAAAAGTTGAATAAGAATAAAAGCACATTTCATTATGATTGCAGTATGAAATAGTGAGATTGAATGCCTTGTGAAAAATAATTTACTTTACATATTATTTTGGCTTCAAACATATATGTCTTCAAATCATATATTTCGATTTTTATTGTATTTTTAAAAATAAATATATGTCTAGAATTATTGAATATCAAGTAGAAAATGTTGATAAGTAAACATACATTAAAAACATAGCTAGGAATGTTTATTTATATTTATTGCAAGATGAAAAAAATAACGGAATAAAAAAAAGGACTAATTTATTCTGTGAAATGTAGTTTGTGCTGCTATTTTACAAAAATGATAAATTATTATTAAAAAAAAATCTAAGTACGCTTTCTATTCAAAATGTCTTTTTGTTGTAATAGTAATTCTACGATATTAACTTCAAACTAAATAATATATTTAATAAATCAGATTTACAAATATAATATTCATTGCATATTGAAAACAATATTTTTGTATCTTTAAAGAAACAATATTCAGTGTTTATTATTGCCATAGTTATCACGTATTAGATAGTATGTAATTATTGTTGATGGAAATTGCACATATTTTGTTTAAAATGTAATTTTTATACTAATAATTATACATTATTAACTACACATTAAATAGTGTATTTAATACAACAATATTTTACGAACATAATATTTAATGTAAACTGAAAACAATATTTTTGTTATTTTATATAAACATGTTTCAATGTTCATTATAACCACGTTTACCAATTATTAGAGATTATATCTAATTATTATTGATAGAAAATTCCTCCATTTTTGTTCAAAATGACATTATAATTATAATTATATATTATTAACTGTATATTAAAATTATATTTAATAAATCCATGTTTTACAAACATAATATTTTATGTATACTCAAAACAAAATGTTTGTTATTTTTTTGTTTATAAACATATTTCAATGTTTATTATGATCATACTAGTTAAAAAATATTAGAGATTATTTTTAATTATTTTTGATAGAAATTGCATACATTTTGTTCAAAATATCATTTTTTATAACTGTACATTATTAACTTCAAATTAAATAGTATACTTAATAAATCAACGTTTTACAAATATAATATACAACGTATACTGAAAACAATATTTTTGTAACTTTAAAGAACAAGGATTCAATATTTATATTTAAAATAAGTACACGTGAAATAAATACACATGAAAAAGTAAATATAAAATAATTACACATGAATAGTACATCTAATAAAAAACCAATGTTTTACAAATATAATATTTAATGTACACATAAAATAAGTGCACAGAAAGTAAGTACATGAAATAGTACATTTAATAAATCAATGATTTACAAATATAATATGTCATGGCATTCCAAACATTTTTTTATTTTATATAAAAATATATAATAATTATGTTCAGAATAAACTTTTAGTGTATATTACTACGTCCGTAATTAACAAGTATTAGAGATTATTTTTAATTATTTTTGATAGAAACTGCACACTATTTATTCAAAATGTCATTTTTATATATTTAATAAAACAATGTTATGTATTACAACAATATAATATTTGTAATATTCAATGCATACTTAAAACAATATTTTTGTAACTTTAAAGAACGATGATTCAATGTTTATTTCTGC
Organism: Caerostris extrusa; assembly: GCA_021605095.1. NCBI lineage: Eukaryota > Metazoa > Arthropoda > Arachnida > Araneae > Araneidae > Caerostris > Caerostris extrusa. Next base: position 47,699 of record BPLR01002240.1, read on the forward strand.
TATACTTACAGTTTTTCTTCCTAAACTTTAAATCCCACCTAAAAGCAAAGCAAAACTGCTATATTCCGGTAGAAAAAGGATATCTTTCAGAAAACAAAACGACGGTTGGGAACGTATAATTTATTTTAAGTACGAGAGTATTAAATATACGAGCCAAAAATTCAGAACTGCAGGGCTACATATTTGCGTGTTTACCTGTAACATGCATCAAAATGCCTCTATCGAAATTCCTCAATGGTAATTGTGGTACAAAGGAAGTTTGGTTAGAGGTAATGATGAAAAATGAATTCACAAACGGCGTCCATTTGAGAAATACAGCTTTAGGAGACGCACAGCATTACACTTTTATTCAAAAGTATGAAAGAGCAAGATTAAAAGGCTCTACAATTTATACCAAAAACAAAGCATACCATTATTGTAGACTTATCTCTATAGTAATGCTAAACTTCATTTTGGAAAATTTTTAAATTTTATTTTCTAAAAGAGATATACTTAGAAAAATAGTTTTAATTAAATTGAAAGAAATATTAGACAATGTATAATGGCCCAAAAGAATTATGGTATTTGTTTAAAATATTGCTACATATTTCTCTTTGATAAATGGTTAACAATAGTTGATAAATAGTTTTGATAAATAGCTTTTTTAAAGCTCTTAAAGTCACTCTTTTTTCAAGTTATTTTCAATGCTCTAAAAATATTTTTAAATTGTTGGCTGTTTTAACATTTTTATAGATGTGTATGCTGCAAGTGTATTGAAATCAAATAATGCTTTATCTAATTTAAACTAAGCTTAAAGTTAAATCAGTTAAGAATAATGCTAATGGTAGAAGCTAATTTGCAATTTAAAAGTAAACTTTTAAAATTTAAAATTTTTTTGGACAATTAAAGCGATATTTTCTGAAAATTTATTTAACATATTATGTTGTTTTTTGTTGTAAGATTGTCTTTGATTCTAAAATAAAGGTAAAAGGGTAAATTATTTATAACATTATTATTGTGTCATTTTCAGTTATAAGGTAGCTTTTGAAAAAAAATTACAATTCATTGTTTGTCTATTCTTTTTAATATGTAATGTTTAAATGTTTTAGAGACTATTCATAGAAATAACGCATTTTTTGTTCAAAATAGCATTTTTTATAATAATAATAGTTATCTATGTATTATTTATCATTGTGTATTAATAAATCAATGTTTTATAAATATAATATTTAATATATACTCAAAACAATATTTTGTTGTTTTATATAACATATATATACATATATATATATGCATTTTTTATTATTATATGACATTTTTATAATAATAGTTATACGTTATTAATACATTAAATATTATATTTTATAAATCAGTGTTTTACAAATATAATATTTAATGAATGCCCAAAACAATATTTTTTTATTTTATACAAACAAATATATAGCTATGGACCTAATAAAAAACCATATTATGACCATAGTTACAAAGATTATATTTAATTTTTTGTTCAAACCATAATAATCAGAGATATGATGTATAATAAATATATGGTCATATGATATTGAGCGTATATCAAAATTGATTTACATTAATTTTATAACCATAATATCAAAGATTTATTTTTTTTGTTGTTGATAGAAATTGCACACTTTTTCATATAGTATATTGAATAAATCAACATTTTAAAAAATAATAATATTCAACGTATACTGAAAACAATATTATTGTAACTTTAAAGAACAATGATTCAATGTTTATTTTTGCCATACTTACAGTTTTCCTTCCCTAAACTTTAAACCAGCTAAAAGCAAAGTAAAACTGCTAAATTCCGGTAGAAAAAGGATATCTTTCAGAAAACAAAACGACGGTTTGAAACGTATAATTTATTTTAAGTACGAGAGTATTAAATATACGAGCCAAAAAATTCAGAATTGCAGGGCTACACATTTGCGTGTTTACCTGTAACATGCATCAAATGCCTCTATCCGAAATTCCTCTATGGTAATTATGGTACAGAAGGAAGCTTGGTTAGAGGTAATGATGAAAATGAATTCACAAACGGCGTCCATTTGAGAAATATTGTTTTAGGAGACGCACAGCATTACACTTTTATTCAAAAGTATGAGCGCAAGATTAAAAGGCTCTACAATTTATATACAAAAACAAAGCATACCATTATTGTAGACTTATCTATAGTAATGCTAAACTTCATTTTGGAAATTTTTTTAATTTTTATTTTTCTAAAAGAGATATACTTAGAAAAAATAGTTTTAATTAAATTTGAAAGAAATATTAGACAATGTACAATGGCCCAAAAGAATTATGGTAATTTGTTTAAAATATTCTCTGCATATTTCTTTGATAAATGGTTAACAATTTGATAAATAGTTTTGATAAATCTTAAATAACTTTTTTACCTTAAAGTCACTTTTTGCATTCAAGTTATTTTCAATGCTCTAAAATATTTTTAAATTTGGTAAATTGGTAAATTTTTATAGATGTGCTACAAGTGTGTTGTAAAAAATAAGACTTTATCTAATTATGATCACTGTATTATCAAACTGTAGAGAATCAGAAATCCCGTTTATCACATCTTTTTTTGTAATTGTACTTAATGTAAACTAAGTTTAAAGTTAAATCAGTTAAGGATAATGCTAATGGTAGAAGCTAATTTGCAATTTAAAGTAAAATAAGGCCTTTATCTCTTAAAATGTTTTTTTTGTACAAGCACAAATATTTTCTGAAAATTTATTTAACATATTATGTTGATTTTTTTTTGTTGTAAGATTGTCTGGTTGATACTAAAATAAAGGCAAAAGGGTAAATTATTTATTAACATTATTATTGTGTCATTTTCAGTTATAAGGTAGCTTTTGAAAAAAATGAAATACATTCTTGTTTGTCTATTCTGCTTAATATGTAAAGTTTAAATGTTTTATAGATTATTCATAGAAATCGCGCAATTTTTGTTCAAAATAGCATTTTTTTATAAATAATGTGTAGTTAATTATGTATTATTAAATGCACATTAGTGTATTTAATAAATCAATGTTTTATAAATATAATATTTGAATATATATTCAAAACAATAGTTTTGTTTTATAGCATTTTATATAACATATATATACATACATTATAGTATTTTTTTTTATATGACATTTTTATAATAATAATTATATATTATTAGTTACTACAAATTAAATATATATTTAATAAATCAGTGTTTTACAAATATAATATTTAATGAATATGAAAAACAATATTTTTGTTATTTTATATAAACATTCATAATAGATATGGTCCTAATAAACTTTTTTAATGTATATTATGACCATAGTTATTAAGTATCAGAAATTATATTTTATTATTTTTGTTAGAAATTGTACACTTTTTTGCACAAAAGGACATTTTTTAATAGTAATTAAAGATGTTAATATTCTACATTAAATAGTATATTTAATAAATCATTGTTTTACAAATATAATATTTAACGTATACTCAAAACAAAATTTTTATTATTTTATATAAACAGGCATAATAATATTTGATAATAAAATATGGTAATAATAAACTTTATATAATGTTTAATATGGCATAATTACAAGTATTAGAGATTATATTTAATGATTTTTAAAACAATATAACACATTTTTGTTCAAAAGACAATTTTATAATAATAATTATACATTAATAAATACAAAATAGTGTACTTAGTAAATTAATGTTTTACAAATATAATATTAACTTAAACTGAAAACAATGTTTTTGTAATTTTTAAAGAACAATAATTCAATGTTTATTTTTGCCATAGTTACAGTTTTTTCCTACTAAAATTTAATCCCACCTAAAAGCAAGACAAAACTGTTTACATTTCCGGTAGAAAAAGGATATCTTTCAGAAAACAAAACGACGGTTTGGAACATATAATTTATTTTAAGTACGAGAGTGTTAAATATACGAGCCAAAAATATTCAGAATTGAAGGGCTACACATTTGCGTGTTTACCTGTAACATGCATTAAAATGCCTCTATCCGAAATTCCTCTATGGTAATTATGGTGCAGAGGGAAGCTCGGTCAGAGGTAATGATGAAAAATGAATTCTCAAATGACATCCATTTGAGAAATACTGCTTTAGGAGAAGCACAGAATTACACTTTTATTCAAAAGTATGAAAATATAAGGGCAAGATTAAAAGGCCCTACAATTTATACCAAAAACAAAGCATACCATTATTGTAGAGCTTATCTATATAGTAATCCTAAACTCCATTTTAGAAAATTTTTTTAATTTTATTTTTTAAAATGGTAGGCTTAGAAAGAATACTTTTAATTAAATTGAAAGAATTATTAGACAATGTACATTGGACCAAAGAGTTATGGTACTTTGTTAAAAATATTTTTCAACATTTTGTTTGTTTTATAAATAGTTAAATAGCTTTTTTTACCTTAATGTTAGTCTTTTTTTTTAAGTTCTTTTCTCATCGCTCTATAAATATTTTTAAATTGTTTGCTGTTTTAAGATAAAATATATTTTTATAGATGTACCGGTTGAAAATGTAGTGCAAAAAAAATGTAAAAAATGAGACGTTATCTAAACCTGTGATCACTGTAATATCCATAACAGTTGATAATCAGAAATTCCCTTTTACCCTTCTTCTTTCGTAATTCTACTTAGTGCGGAATAAATTAGTGTAAAGTTAAACAGTTAAAAATAATGCTAATGGTAGAATCTAATTTGCAATTTAAAAGTAAAATAAGGCCTTTATCTTTCAAAAAGTACAATTACTGGTATTCTTGTGAAAATTTTTAACATTTTTAGTTGATTTTTTTGTTCTTAGCGTTTGTCTGGTTGATACTAATGTAAAAATAAAATGGATACATTGTTTATAATTTGTAATTTTCATTGTGTCATTTTCAGTTAAAAAGCAGCGTTTTGAAAAAAAAAAAAATACATTCTTTGTCTGTTCTATTTAACATGTACGATGTACTGGTTTCAATGTTTTAGATTTTATTGATATCGCACACATTTTATTCAAAATAGCATTTTTATAAAAATAATTATGTATTATTAACTACACATTGTTATATTTAATAAATTAATGTTTTATAAATATAATATTTAATATATACTCAAAACAATATTTTTTGTTATTTTATACAGCATATATGTGCATATATTTAAGACATATTTTATTATCATATGATATTTTATAATAATAATTATACATTATTAACTGCACATTAAGTAGTATATTTAATAAATCAGTGTTTTACAAATATAATATTTAATGTAGGCACAAAAACAATATTTTTGTTATTTTTATATAGCATATATGTGCATATATTTAAGGCATATTTTATTATCATATGATATTTTTATAATAATAATTATACATTATTAACTGCACATTAAGTAGTATATTTAATAAATCAGTGTTTTCAAATATAATATTTAATGTAGGCACAAAACAAAATTTTTGTTATTTTATATAGCATATATGTGCATATATTTTTTATTATCATATGATATTTTTATAATAATAATTATACATTATTAACTGCACATTAAGTAGTATATTTAATAAATCAGTGTTTTTATAAATATAATATTTAATGTAGGCACAAAACAATATTTTGTTATTTTATATAGCATATATGTGCATATATTTAAGACATATTTTATTATCATATGACATTTTTATAATAATAATTATACATTATTAACTGCACATTAAGAAGTAGTATATTTAATAAATCAGTGTTTTTCAAATATAATATTTAATGTAGGCACAAAACAAAATTTTGTTATTTTATATAACATATATAATAGCTATGGACCTGATAGACTTGTTTTTAAAGTATATTATGACCATAGTTGCCAAGTTTTAAAGATTATTTTTTATTATTGTTGATTGAAAGTGCATTCTTTTTGCTCAAAGGACATTTTCATAATAATTATACTTTTGGCCTCTAAATTAAACAGTATATTTAATAAACCAATGTTCTACGAATATTATGTTTGCTGTTTTAACTTTTATATGTTTTACTGATATGCCAGCTGCAAGTGCAATGTAAAAAATGAAATTCTATCTAATCCTCTGATAACTGTAATATCACACAGTTGAGTATCAAGAAGTATCTTTTACCCATCTTTTTGTAATTCTTCTTGATGCAAACTAGATTTAAAAGGTAAATCAGTTAGCATTTTAAGTTGATTATTTGTTGTAAGATTATCTGGTTGATACTAAAGTAAATGTAAAAAACATTATTTATAACTTGCAATGATCATTGTGTCATTTAGAGTTATAAAGTAGCGTTTTTGAAAAAAAATTCATTCTTTGTCTGTTCTGTTTAATATGTGTGATGTACGTAGTTGCAATGCTTTAGAGATTATTGTCAGAAAACGGACCCATTTTGCCCAAAATGGACCTATAACAATAATTATGTATTATTAACTGCACATTGTTATATTTAATAAATTAATGCTTTATAAATATAATATTTTAATATACTCAAAAGGATATTTTTTGTTATTTTATATAGCATATATATATATAAATAGATTATATAGTCCTTTTTTATTATTATATGACATTTTCATAATAACAATTATACATTATTAACTGCACATCAAGTAGTATATTTAAATCCATGTTTTGCAGATATAGTATTTAATGTATGCTCAAAACAATATTTTTTGTTATCGTATATAAAAAATATATAATAACTATGGTCGAATAAACTCGTTTTAATGTATATCATGACCATAGATATCATGTATCAGAGATTATATTTAATTTATATTATATTTATCAGAGGATTATATTTAATCATTTGTTGATAAGAAATTTAACACTTTTGTTCAAACTGACATTTTGTAATAATAATTAAACATTAACTACACATTAAATAGTATATTTCATATATCAATGTTGTACAAATGTAATATTTAATGTATACTCAAAACAGTATTTTTGTTATTTTATATAAACATGTTTCTGTGATTATTATGATCTTGTGAGTTACTAAATATTAGAGATTTTTAGTTATTGCTGATAGAAATATTACACATTTTGTTTAAATGATATTTTAATAATAATAATTATACATAATTAAGTATGCATTAAACAGTATATGTAATAAATCAATGTTTTACAAATACAATATTCAACGTTTACTGAAAATAATTTTAGTATTATTTTATATAAACATGTTTCAATGTTTTCATGACCATAGTTACCAAGTAAAGATCATATTTATTTATTGTTGATACAAATTGCTCACTTTTTGTTAAAATATCATTTTTATAACAATGTTTATACAATATTAATTACACATTAAATAGTATATTTTAATAAATCAATGTTTTACAAATATAATATTCAACATATAATGAAAACAATATTTTTTTTGTAACTTTAAACGAAAAATAATTCAATGTTTATTTTTGCCATACTTTCAGTTTTTCCTTCCTAAACTTTAATCCAGCTAAAAGCAGAGCAAAACTGCTACATTCCCGGTAGAAAAAAAGGATATATTTCAGTGAAAAAAACGACGGTTTTAAACGTATAATTTATTTTAAGTACGAGAATATTAAATATACGAGCCAAAAATTCAGAATTGCAGGGTTACACATTTACGTGTTTACCTGTAACATGCATCAAATGCCTCTATCTGAAATTCCGCTATGGTAATTATGGTGCAGAGGGAAGCTTGGTTAGAGGTAATGATGAAAAATGAATTCACAAACGACGTCCATTTTAGAAATATTGCTTTAGGAGAAGCACAGCATTACACTTTTATTCAAAAAGTATGAAAATATAAGAGCAAGATTAAAAGGCTTTAAAATTTATACAAAACCATATCATAATTGTAGAATTATCTCTACAGTAATCCTAAACTTCATTTTTGGAATAAATTAAATTTTTTATTTTTAAAAAGCAGTATGCTTAGAAAAGAATAGTTTTAATTAAGTTGAAAGAAATGTTAGACTATGTAAAAACGGTCCAAAAAAATTATGGTACTTTTGTTAAAAATATTTCCTACATTTTTTCGTTTTATAAATAATGAAATAGTTTTTTTTTTAAAACTTAATGTTACTCTTTAGAAATTTAAACCTCTATAAATATTTTAAAAATTGTGTGCTGTTTTAAGTTAAATATGTTTTATAGATGTGCCGGCTACAAAAAAGTGTAATGAAAAAAAATGAGACACGTTCAAATAATGTGATCACTGCAATACCATACAATTGAAAATTAGAAATTAAACATTTACCTATCTTTTTGTAATTCTTCTTAGTGCAAACTAAGTTTAAAGTTAAATCAGTTAAGGATAATGCTAATGGTAAAAGCCAATTTGAAATTTAAAATAAAATAAGGCCTTTATCTTTTACAATTGCTGTTTTTACATGCACCGATATTTTTCTGAAAATTTATTTAACATTTTAACTTGTTTTTTTTTTTTTTGTTGTAAGATTATTTGGTTGATACTAAACTAAAGGTAAAATGGTACATTAATTAAAACTTGCAATTATCTTTGTGTCATTTTTAGTTACAAAGTGGCTTTAGAAAAAAAATAGAATTTATTCTTTGTATATTTTGTTTAACAAGTAATGTACATAGTTTCAATGTTTTAGAGATTATTCATAGAAATCACACTTTTTGTTTAAAATAGCATTGTTATAGTAATAATTAAGTATTATTAACTACACATTAGCATATTTAATAAATAAATGTTTTGTAAATATAATATTTAATATATATCCAAAACAATATTTTTTATTATTTTATATAACATATATTATAGATATTTATTATTATTATATGAAATTTTATAATAATAATTATACTTTTTAACTACACATTAAATAATATATTTAATAAATTAGTGTTTTTACAAATGTAATATTTATTGTATACATAAAACAACATTTTGTTGTTTTATATAAACAATCAATAATAATTATGGCCATAGTTACCAAATATTGAAGATTATAATAATAATAATTATACATAATTAACTATGCATTAAGTGCAAGTATTAATAAATCACTATTTTAGAAATACTATATTTAGTACATACTCAAAAACATATTTTTTTTATTGCATTAATATGTTTCAATGTTTATTATGACCATAGTTTCCAAATATTAGAAGTTATATTTAATTGTTGTTGATAGAAATTGCACACTTTTTGTTCAAATTTTTGTAATAATAAATATTCCTTATTAACCATACATTAAATAGTATATTTAATAAATCAATGTTTTACAAATATAATATTTAATGCATACTCAAAAAAATATTTTGTTATTTTATATTAAATTGTGTCAGTGCTTCTTATAAGCATCACTCATTATTAGAGATAGCATTTAATTATTTCTGATAGAAATATCACACTTTTTAGTGAAAAAATGACATTTTTATAATAATGATTATATATTATTAACTACACATTAAATAGTTTATTTAATAATTCAATGTTTAACAGGTATAATATTTAAATATATACTAAAAAAACCAATATTTTTGTAACTTTAAAAAACAATGATTCAGTGTTTATTTTTACCATAGTTACAGTTTTCCTCTCTACACTTTAATCCCAGCTAAAAGCTGAGCAAAACTGCTACTTCCCGGTAGAAAAAGGACATCTTTCAGAAAACAAAACGACGGTTGGCAAGGCAAAATTCATTTTAAGTAGGACAGTATTAAATATACGAGGCAAAAAATTCAGAATTGCAGGGCTACACTTTGCGTGTTTACCTGTAACGTGCATTAAAATGCCTCTATCCGAAATTCCTCTACGGTAATTATGGTACAGAGGAAGCTCGGTTAGAGGTAACGATGAAAAATGAATTCACAAACGACGTCCATTTGAGAAATATTGCTTTTGGGAGAAGCACAACATTGCACTTTTATTCAAAAGTATGAAATTATAAGGGCAAGATTAAAAGGCTCTACAATTTATATATAAAAAAAAAAGCATACCATTATTGCACACTTATCTCTATGGTATCCCTAAACTGGATTTTTGAAAATTTTTTGAATTTTATTTTTTTAAAGTGGTATCCTTAGAAATAATAGTTTTAATTAAATTGAAAGAATTATTAGACAATGTAAATCTGTCCAAAAGAATTATGGTACTTTGTTAAAAATATTTCCGACATATTTCTCATTTTATAAATAGTTAAATAGTTTTTTACCTTAATGTTACTCTTTTGCGTTGAAGTTCTTTTTAAATCTCTATAAATATTTTTAAATTGTTTGTTGTTTTAAGTTAAAATATGTTTTATAGATGTTCCTATTGCAAGTGTAATGTAAAAAATGAGACGTTTATCTAATCATGTGATCACTGTAATATCATACAGTGCAGAATCATAAATTTCCTTTTACTCATCTTTTTTTTTGTAATTGTTTGTAATGCAAAATAAGTTTAAAGTTAAATCATTTAAGGATAAGCTAATTTGCACTTTAAAGTAAAATAAGGCCTTTATCTTTTACAATTGTTTTCTTTTATGCAAATACCTATTTTTCTGAAAATGTATTTATCGTTTTTATGTTGATTTTTTGTTATAGGATTGTCTGGCTTATACTAAATTAAAGGTAAAATTGTATATTGTCTACAATTTGTAATTATCATTGTGGTATTTTCAGTTTAAAATGTAGTGTTTGAAAAAAATTCATTCATTTTCTGTTCTACTTAACATGTACATAGTTTAAATGTGCATAGTACATACATGTACTTCAATGTGCATACTACATACATGTACTTCAATGTCCATAGTACATACATGTACTTCAAGTACATACATGTACTTCAATGTACATAGTACATACATGTACTTCAATGTCCAGTACACCATAGTACATACATGTACTTCAATGTCCATACATGTACATACATGTCCTGCAATGTACTTAATGTACATAGTACATTCATGTACTTCAATGTCCATAGTACATACATGTACTTCAATGTACATAGTACATACATGTACTTCAATGTCCATAGTACATGCATATACTTCAATGTCCATAGTACATACATGTATTTCGATGTACATAGTACATACATGTACTTCAATGTCCATAGTACATACATGTACTTCGATGTACATGGTACATACATACAACTTCAATGTACATAGTACATACATACATGTACATACATTCAATGTACATAGTACATACATATGTACTAATGTACATACAATATGTACACATACGTACAACATACATAGTACGTAATGTACATAGTTTCAATGTTTGAGAAAATATTGTTAGAAATCGCGCACTTTTTGTTCAAAATGAATTTTTTATAATAATAATTATACATTATTAACTACACATTTAGTAGTATACTTAATAAATCAAAGTTTTACAAATATAACATTTAATGTATGCACAAAACAATGTTTTTGTTATTTTATATGAACATATACAATAGCTATGGACCTAATAAAATTGATTTAATGTATGTTATGATCACAGATACAAGTATTAGCGATTATATATAATTATTGTTGATATAAATTGCATACCTTTTGTTCAAAATGACATTTCTTCAATAATAATTATATATTATTAACTACACATTAGATAGCATATTTAATAAATCAATGTTTTACAATAATATTAATATAGTTTGAAAACAATATTTTTGTAACTTCAAAAGAACAATTCAATGTTTATTTTTTGCCATATTTACAGTTTTCCTTCCTAAACTTTAATCCCAGCTAAAAGCAGAGCAAAACTGCTACATTCCCGGTAGAAAAAGGATATCTTTCAGCGAAAAAAACGACGGTTTGAGACGCATAATTTATTTTAAGTACGAGAATATTAAATATACGAGCCAAAAAATTCAGAATTGCAGGGCTACACATTTGCATGTTTACCTGTAACATGCATCAAAATGCCTCTATCCGAAATTCCTCCATGGTAATTATGGTACAGAGGGAAGCTTGGTTAGAGGTAATGATGAAAATGAATTGACAAACGACGTCCATTTAGAAATATTGCTTTAGGAGAAGCACAGCATTACCCTTTTATTCAAAAGTATGAAAATATAGGGACAAGATTAAAAAAGCTCTATAATTTATACAAAAACAAAGCATACCATTATTGTAGACTTATCTCTATAGTAATTCTAAACTTCATTTTGCAAAAATTTTTAAATTTAATTTTCTGAAAGTGGTATACTTAGAAAGAATAGTTTTAATTAAATTGAAAGAAATATTAGACAATGTAGATCGGTCTAAAAGAATTATGGTACTTTGTTAAAAATACTTTCTGCATTTTTCTCGTTCTATAAATAGTTAAATAGCTTTTTTTTCTTAATGTTACTCTTTTGCATTCAATTTCTTTTCAAAGATCTATAAATATTTTATTATCTAAGAATGTGATCTCTGAGACATTATCTAAGCTTGTGATCTCTCTAATATTGTACAGTTGAGAATCAGAAATTCCCTTTTACCCACATTTTCGTAATTCTTCTTAATGCAAAAAAAAATCAGTTAATGATAATACTAATAATAGAAGCTAATTTGGACTTTAAAAGTAAAATGGGCCTTTATCTTTTACAATTTTTTTGTGTGCAAGTACCGATATTTTTCTGAAAATTTAATTAACGTTTTAAGTTGATTTTCGTTGTAAGATAGTGTGGTTGATACTGAAGTAAAGGCAAAAGGGTATTTTATTTATAACTTGTAATTATCATTGTATCATTTTAAATTATAAAGCAGTGGTTTGAAAAAATAAAATATATTGTTTGTCTGTTCTGTTTAACATGTGCGATGTACACAGTTTCAATGTTGTAGATATTATAGATGGAAATCTCACATTTTTTCTAAAAATGGAATTTTTATAATAAATTTATTATTAATTACACATTAATATATTTAATAAATCAGTGTTTTACAAATATAATGTTTAATGTACATTTAAAAAGATATTTAAGTTATTTTTATATAAACATGTTTCAATGTTTATTATTCCTATAGTTACCAAATATTAGAACTTATATTTTATTATTGTTCATAGAAATTGCACACTTTTGTTCAAATGGACATATTTATAATAATTATACTTTATTAATTTCACATTAAATTGTATATTTGATAAATCAATGTCTTACAAATATAATATTCAACGTATACTGAAAACAATATTTTTGTTTTTGTATATAAGCATGTTTCAATGTTTATTAAGAACATACATATTATAAACTAAATATTACTGATTATCATTATTTTTGTTAAAAAAATGACATTTTATAATAATTAGTATGCATTACAAAGTAAGCAATAAATAATTTATTTAATAAAACGAAGTTTAAAAAATATTATTCAGTGTAGATTTAAAACAATATTTTTGTAACTTTAAAAAGAACAATGATTCAAAGTTTATTTTGCTATGCTTACAGTTTTTCCTCCCTAAAGGTGGTTTTTAATCCCAGCTAAAAAGCAAAGCAAAACTGCTACATTCCGGTAGAAAAAGGATATCTTTCAGAAAACAAAACGACAGTCGGGAACGTATAATTTATTTTAAGTACGAGAGTATTAAATATACGAGCCAAAAATTCAGAATTGCAGGGGGCTACACATTTGCGTGTTTACCTGTAACATGCACTAAAATGCCTCTATCCGAAATTCCTCTATGGTAATTATGGTACAGTGTATAAGTTTGGTTAGAGGTAATGAGGAAAAATGAATTCACAAACGACGTCCATTTGAGAAATATTGCTTTGGGAGAAGCACAGTATTTCTCTTTTATTCAAAAATATGAAAATATAAAGACACGATTAAAAGGCTCTACAATTTATACAAAAGCAAAGCATACCATTATTGTAGATTTACCTCTATAGTAATTATTACTAAAAGGGGTATGCTTAGAAATGAATAGTTTTAATTAAATTGAAAGAAATATTAGACAATGTACATTGGACCAAAAGAATTGTGGTACTTTGATAAAAATATTTTATACATTTTTCTCGTTTATAAATAATTAAATAGCTTTTTTTTTCCCTTAATGTTACTCTTTTGCGTTTAAAGCTCTGATAATATTTTTGAATTGTTTACTGTTTTAACTTAAAATATGTTTTTTTGATGTTAGTGTTGTAAGGGTGATGTAAAAATTGAGATGTTATCTAATCATATTATCTCTGTAATATCATGCAGTTGAGAATCAGAAATTTCCTTTTACCCATCTTTTATGTAATTGTTCCTAGTGCAAACTAAGTTCAAAGTTAAATCAGTTAAGGATAATGCTAATGGTAGAAGCTAATCTGCGATTTAAAGTAAAAAATAAGGCCTCTTTTTACGAGTTTGTCGAGTAGTTTTTTGTATGATATTTTCTGAAATATAATTTAAAAATTTTTTTTTTTTTGTAAGAATTTCTGGTTGATACTAAAGTAAAGGCAAAAAATGGTATCTTATTTTTAACTTGTAATTATCATTGTGTCATTTTGTTATAATGTAGTGTTTTGAAAAAAATAAAAATTCATTCAACATGTGCTATGTACGTAGTTTCAATGTTTTAGAGATTATTGATAGAACTCGAACTGTTTGTTCAAAAATAGCATTCTTATAATAATTATTATGTATTATTAACTACACATTAGTATATTCTATAAATCAATGTTATAAATATAATATTTAATACTATTTAAGTATCAGTAGCAGTTACGGCTAAAGTCTGTTTTTTGCTACTTTGCTTCAACCGATAAAGGCCTGATTCGCAAAACCGGTAAGCCATTTAATTTATATCACAGATTTTATTTAATCAATAGTGTTTTCTTATCAACTTGTCTGGATCAAGAGCTCATATGTACTCATGATTAAAGGGGGAAGGAAAGCTTCTGTTGTGATGGATAAAAAGTCTGACTTTGACTTACAGTCGTAAGACCGGGACCTACGATTTAAAGTGGATTCCGAACCACTACAAACATCCATGGCACCGCCGGAATTGAACCCGAAACCTGTGGCACCGAGCACCAGAGCGCTAGACACTCGGCCATTCAGGTCCCAAATGTGTGAATACCAATGGCACGCGGTGTTCCCAAGTTGTCACCACCCAAGTACTTTGCTTAATGATGCTTGACTTTGATCTAACGAGAACCGGTGTATTAATTTTTTTTAGCTAAATCAATAGTAAAGATCATAATGCACAAAATTAAGATAAATAATTAGGAGTCGTAAAGAGTTAGATGATTTATTATCTCTCCACCTAATATATATTCATAGCAATACATAATCAATTTGCTTAATAATTTTCACTAAGTTATCAAAAAATTATTTATAGAGTTTTCGAACTTCAAGGGAGACGCCAATAGTTCTTATGGAGGATTTCGACTTACGCGAATTTTGTAAGGGAAATATTCGACTTGTAGAGGTTTAGATTCTTTCTAAATTATTTGAGTTAGAGAGGTAAAATAAATAAAAATTCAAGTTACAGAGGTAATAAACATGTTTATTTGCAACTTAAAAGTTATATTATGTTCTACAAGAAAAATCAAAATAATTGCGAAACAACCTTAAAATTAAAAATTCGATCGTTCTCCATCTATAGCATTATCTAAGCTATAAAGAGCAGAAAATTCCTTTTCTTCCGAGTTGCTATTCCATAGAATTGGTTATTCTATTTACTGTATACCCATACATTGTTTTCTAAGAAACAATGGCGTGCATTGTCGTCAAATCCTTAAAGTCGGTAACTTATTTTTCTTCGAGCTATAGAGGTAATTGTAGTTTGAAATGATCGGGTTGTAAAGGTTGTAAAAAAAAAAGATTGTAAAATCAAAAATTGATAATATTCGAGATATAGAGGCCCAATTTTTTTTTTTTCTAGTTACGGAGGGAAAATATATATCAAAATGGCTTGTGGGGATTGACTCATTTTCAAAATTTCGAGTCATGGAGGTTTTGGGGCTTGAAGGAAAGGGAACAAAAATTTTTCGAGTTGTGGAGGTTTTCGACTTAAAGAGGTTCTACTGTATAAATTCTCAATTCTTTAAAATGTATTAAGCAGAAAAATAAAATATTGGGTATTTTCTTATTTTATGTCCTTCTTTACTTAAACAGCTCAAAAGCTCTTCTCGTGACGGGTTGAATATAAATAGCAATGATTAGGACTGCCGGCTAATTGATATCCTATGTTGGCGATTTATCGCGGAACCATGATAATAAAAAACAGAAAATATCGCTAAGGTTAATCTTTGGTGTCATGCTCTGTGACATAATCGATATATATTTAATAGTTGCAGAGAAAAAAAAAATCGGCGAAGTATTCGAAAACATAGAAGCTTAGCTTAGAAAATATAAAAAATGTAGTTATGTCGATTCGAGCGGCCCGACGTTGGGCGCCAGATTGTAGTGTTGTGTAATGCAGCTGGATAGCAACTGGGTGTGGTTAGTTGAGACAAAGATTTGAGAACACACAGCTTTATTTACACGCTCACAAACATTACACATATACAATATGAGGCATACAGACAATATTTAACACTTTTAAAGACATATAATTATGAATTCGTGTAAGAATTCCACTTGTGAAAGCATAAATTAAAGATACTTAGATATACGCTGGATACGCGAAATATAGTTCCTCTCCGGTGAGAGTCTGTAGGCCAACAAATACACAGGGTTTTGTTGTATATATTTCGTCTTGGGAAAGAGAGATTACAAACTAAACGTTTCTCAGCGGCAGCGCCGGTTGCGCTGTACTTCCTCTCGGGTGAGAGTCTGGAGGGTTACTGACCATTTCTCCTGCACTCCACAGGGGTAGGAGTGAGTGAGTAGGAGGTTTGGTTTGGTTTGCCTCTCTATGGTCATCTTGTGCGCACGAAAGCTAAACGGACCGAGACCTACAGTTTGAAGTGGATTCCGAACCACTACAAACATCGAAACAAAAAAACACGAAACCTGTGGTACCCTGAGAAGGAGGAAGCACATTTACAAAATCAAGACAAATATACGAGGCATCTTCAAAAGGAGGTATAGTTGAGTTTGCTTTTTTAGTGAAGTAAAACTGGGCTATTATTAACTTTGCACTTCAGAATTGTGAATGATTCGCAACTTTTTATTCTTATTTTATTTCCGTTTGTTAATTAAAAAGTTATAATTTTAATAATAAAAAAAAAAAAAACTAGGATTTTATTGATTAAAAATTTTATCCACAAAAAAAAATTTACGAAACCTGCTAGTTATAGGGTCAAAAATAATTGTAAGCTTGATTTTAAAAAGCAAAATCCGCCATGAATCATACATGTTAAGCAGAACAAACGTAGAACATATTTCCTTTTTAACTGAAAAGACCCAACGATAATTACAAGTTATAATTAATGTATCTTTTTAACTTTACTTCAGTATCAACCAGACAATATTACAAATAAAATCAACTTAAAATATTAAACACATTTTCAAAAAATATCGGCACTTGTACCAAAAAAAAAAAAAAAAAAAAATTGTAAAAGATAAAGTCCTTATTTTACTTTAAATTGCAAATTAGTTTCTACCATTAGCATTATCCTTAACTGATTTAACTTTTAAACTCAGTTTGCATTAAGGACAATTACAAAGATGATGGGTAAAAGGGAATTTCTAATTCGCAGTTGTATGATATTACAGAGATCACATATTTAGATAGCGTCTCATTTTTGCATTACACTTTGCAAACTGTGGCACATCTATAAAACACACCAAAGTTAAAACAGCAACAAATAATTTTAAAAATATTTAAAGATTTGAAAAGAGCTTGAATGCAAAAAGTAACATTAAGGAAAATAATAGAAACTATTTAAAAATTTACAAAAAATGAGAAAATATGTTTTTTAGTTTACCATAATTCTTTTGGTCCAATATACATTGTCTAATATACCTTTCAATTTAATTAAAACTATTCTTTCTATGCATACTTTTAAAAAAATAAAATTTAAAAAATATTTCCTGAATGAAGTTTAGGATTACTATAGAGATAAGTCTACAATAATGGTATGCTTTTTTTTGGTATAAATTGTAGAGACTTTTAATCTTGCCCTCATATTTTCATACTTTTGAATAAAAGTGTAATGCTGTGCTTCCCCTCTAAACAATATTTCTCAAATGGACGTCGTTTGTGAATTCATTTTTCATCATTACCTCTAACCGAGCTTCCGTCTGCACCATAATTACCATAGAGGAATTTCGGATAGAGGCATTTTGATGCACGTTACAGGTGAACACGCAAATGTGTAACCCAGCAATTGTGAATTTTTTGGCTCGTATATTTAATATTCTCGTACTTTTTTAAAATAAATTATATGTTCCTAACCGTCATTTTTACACTGAAAGATATCCTTTTTCTACCGGGAATGTAGCAGTTTTGCTCTGCTTTTAGCTGGGATTAAAGTTTAGGGATTAAACCTGTAAGTATGGTAAAAAATAAACATTGAATCATTGTTCTTTTAAAGTTACAAAAATATTTTTATGTACGTTTAATAACATAATAGTAAACATTGATTTATTAAATATGCTACTGTGCCTAAAAAGTAAATCCGATTTTCAATTTAAATGTCCCCGGGCATATGGAATTTCAATTTTGTGTGTGTGTGTGTGTTTGGCACTGTATTTGACATCTGTTATTACACGCCAAAATATTCATTAGTGTTTGAGTTACGCTTTTTTATGAGACGCTAAAAATGATTTCGATTTTTCAAATGTCTGAATTAATTGAGCATAGAACTTGAATAAAATTTTTTTTACGGAATGAATATTTGTGTGAGTTTGGTTTGGTTTGTCGCTCTATGGTCATCTTGTGCACATGAAAGAAACAGACCGGGACCTACAGTTTAAAGTAGTATTCCGTACCACTACAAACATCCATGGCATCACCGACTCGAACACAAAACCTGTGGTACCGTGAGAAGGAGGAAGCACGGTTACAAAATCAAGACAAATATACGAGACATCTTCAAAAGAAGATATAGTTAAGTTTGCTTTTAAGTGAAATAAACTTGACGTCAATTAACGTTTAATAAACAAGACGGTCTCGGATGTACTATTAACGTTTCAATTCAGTTTGTAAATGATTTGCAACTTTTTTTATTTTTATTTTATTTCCATTTCTTAATTAAAAGTTATAGTTTTAATAAAATTTTTTTTAAAAACTAGGATTTTATTCATTAAAAATTTTACCACAAAGAAATCCATGAGACCTGTTAGTTATAGTGTCAAAAATAACTGCAAGCGCGATCTTTAAAAAATCTCACTTATGTATCATATATGTTAAGCAGAATAGACATAGAGCAAATTTCATTTTTAACTCAAAATGACACAAACGATAATTACAAGTTTATAAATAATGTACTCTTTTACCTTTAGCTCAGTATCAACCAGACGAACTTACAAAAAAGAAAAAATCAACTAAAAATATTAAATAAATTTTCAGAAAAACATCGGTACTTGTTCTAAAAAAAAAAAAAAAACAATTCTTAAAAAAAGGCCTTACTTCACTTTAAACTGCAAGTTAGCTTCTAACATTATCATTGTCCTTAACTGATTCATCTTTGCTCTTAGTTTGCATAAAGAACAATAACATAAAATATGGGTAAAAGAGAGTTTCTGATTCTCAACTATATGATATTGCAGAGATCACATAACAAGATAATGTCTCCTTTTTTGCATTACACTTGCAACATGAACATCTATAAAACATATTTTAGCTTAAAACAGCAAACAATTTAAATATATTTATACAGATTTGAAAAGAACTTGAAGGTAAAAGAGTAACATTAAGGTAAAAAAAGCTATTTAACTATTTAGAAAACGAGAAATATGTAGGAAATATTTTTAACAAAGTACCATAATTCTTTGAACCATAGTACATAATTTTTTTAAATTTAATTAAAACTATTTTTTCTAAGCATACCCGCTTAAAAAATAAAATTTAAAAATATTTCCAAAATGAAGTTTAGGATTACTATAGATATAAGACTACAATAATGTTATACTTTGCTTTTTTGTGTAAATTGAAGGGCCTTTTAATCTTGCCCTTATATTTTCATAGTTTTGAATAAAAGTGTAATGCTGTGCTTCTCCTAAAGCAATATTTCTCAAATGGACGTCGTTTGTGAATTCATTTTTCATCGTTACCTCTAACCAAGCTTCCCCTCTGCACCATAATTACCATGGAGGAATTTCGGATAGAGGCATTTTGAAGCATGTTACAGGTAGACACGCAAATGTGCAGCCCCGCAATTCTGAATTTTTTTGGCACGTATATTTAATACTCTCGTACTTAAAATAAATTATACGTTCCAAACGCCGTTTTGTTTTCTGAAAGATATCCTTTTTCTACCGCGAATGTAGCAGTTTTGCTTTGCTTTTAGGTGGGATTAAACTTTTAGGAAGGAAAACTGTAAGTATGGCAAAAATAAACATTGAATGATGGTTTTTAAAGTTACAAAAATAGTGTTTTCAGTATACGTTGAATTAACATATTTGTAAAACATTGATTTATTAAATACTATACTATTTAAGTGTAGTTAATAATGTATAATTATTATTATAAAAATGTCATATAATAATAAAATATGTCTAATATATATATATGTATGTTATATAAAATAACAAAAATATTGCTTTGTATATATTAAATATATTTATAAAACATTGACCTAATAATAAAATATGTCATTATGTCATTATGACCCATTAATAATAAAATATGTCTAATATATGTATATATATGATATATGAAATAACAAAAATATTGTTTTGAGTATAAATGAAATATTATAAAACATTAATTTATTAAATATACTAATTTATTGTTAATAATACATAATTATTATTATTAAAAAGTGCCATTCTGAAGAAAAAGTGGCGTTTATATCAATATTTGTAAAAAATGTTGAAAATATGTACCCCTTATATGTTTAGCAGAACAGACAAAGAATGCATTTTATTTTTTTCAAAGCGCTACTGAAAATAACACAATGATAATTACAAGTTATAAATAATGTACCTTTTTGTCTTTACTTTGGTATCAACCAGACAATTTTACAAAAATCAACTTAAAATGTTAAAAAAAAAAAAAAAAGAAAAGAAAAAAAAAAAAAAAAACGCCAATTGTAAAAGATAAAGGTTTTATTTCACTTTAAAGTGCAAATTAGCTTCTATCATTAGCATTATTGTTAACTGATTTATTTTTAAATATAGCTTGCATTAACAACAATTACAAAGAAAGATGGGTAAAAGGGAAAATTATGATTCTCATCTGTATGATATTCCACTGATCATACGATTAGATAATATCTCATTTTTTACATTACACATGCTACAGACACATATATACAAAATATTTCAACTTAGAACAGCAAACAATTTAAAAACATTTATAGATCTTTGAAAACGCAAAAGAGTAACATTAAGGTAAAAAAAAGCTATTTCACTATTCATAAAAGGAGAAAATGCAGAAAGTATTTTAAATAAAGTACCATAATTCTTTTGGACCGATCTACATTGTCTAATATTTCTTTCAATTTAATTAAATCTACTCTTTCTAAGCATACCCCTTTTTAAAAATTAAAGTTTAAAAAAATTTTGTGCCAAAAGGAAGTTTAGGATGACTGTAGAGATAAGACTACAATAATAATATGCTTTGTTTTTGCATAAATTGTAGTGCCTTCTAATCTTGCCCTTATATTTTCATACTTTTAAATAAAAGTGTAATGCTGTGCTTCTCCTAAACAATGTTTCTCAAATGGACGTCATTTATGATTCATTCATTTTTCATCATTACCTCTAACTAAGCTTCCCTCTGTACCATAATTATCACAGACGAATTTCGGATAGAGGCATTTTGATGCATGTGACAGGTAAACACGCAAATGTGTCTGAATTTTTTGGCTCGTATATTTAATACTCTCATACTTAAAATAAATTATACGTTCACAAACGTCGTTTTGTGTTCTGAAAGATATCCTTTTTTTTTTGTAGCAGTTTTTTTTTGCTTTTAGCTGGGATTAAAGTTCAGGAAGGAAAACTGTAACTATTGCAAAAGCAAACATTGAATCATTGTTCTTTAAAGTTACAAAAATATTGGTAACTATGTCCATAATAAACATTAAAACATGTTTATAGTATACATTGAATATTTTTTTGTAAATCCTGGATTTATTAAGTATATTATTTCATATGTAGTTAATTATGTATAATTATTAATATAAGAAATGTCATTTTGAACAAAAAGTGTGCAATTTCTATCATCAATATAAAAATATAATCACTGATTCTAGATAATTATGGTCATAATATACATCATAATATTATAGTCCATAGCTATTATATATGTTTATATAAAAATAAAAAAGTATTGTTTTGAGTATACATTAAATTTTATATTTATAAAACATTGATTTATCGAATAAACTATTTAATGTGTAGTTAATAATGTCTAATTATTATTTTAAAAATTTTATATAATAATAGGAAATGTATATAATGTATGTATATATCTAGTGTATTTTAAAATACAAAAATATTGTTTTGAGTGTATATTAAATATTATATCTATAAAACACTGATTTATTGAATATACTAACGTGTACTTGATAATACGTAATTATTATTTTAAAAGTGCCATTTTTAGAAAAAGTCGGCGAATTCTAACAATAACCTCTAAAACATTGAAACTATGTCCATCACATGTTAAACAAAACAGACAAAGACTGTATTTTATTTTATTTTTTTCGAAAACGCTAATTTATAACCGAAAATGACACAATGATAATTACAAGTAATAAATAATGTACCGTTTTACCTTTCTTTAGTATCAACCAGACAATCTTGCAACAAAAAATCAACTTAAAATGTTAAAGAAATTTTCAGCAAACTATCGTAGTTGCACAAAAAAAAAAAAAAAAAAAAAAAAAAAAAGTCAAAGATAAAGGTCTTATTTTACTTTAAACTGCAAACTAGCTTCTACCATTAGCATTATCCTTAACTGATTTAATTTTACACTTAGTTTGAATTAAGAAGAATTGCAAAAAAAGATGGGTAAAAGGGAATTTCAGATTCTCAACTGTATGACATTACAGAGATAACATGCTTAGATAAAAGTCTCATTTTTACATTACACTTGCAGCCAGCACATATATAAAACATATTTTAACTTGAAACCACAAACAATTTTAAAATTTTTATAGAGCTTTGAAAAGAACTTAAGCTTGAATAGAAAAGAGCAACATTAAGAGAAAACTATTTATAAAATGGGAAAAACAGCGAATATTTTTAACAAAGTACCATAATTCTTTTGGTCCGATTTACATTGTCTAATATTTCTTTCAATTCAATTAAATCCACTCTTTCTACGCATATCCTTTTGAAAAATAAAATTTAAAAATTTATGCCAAAATGAAGTTTAGGATTAGTATAGAAATAAGTCTACAATAATGGTATGCTTTGTTTTTGGTATAAATTGTAGGATTTTTAATCTTGCCCCAATATTTTCATACCTTTGAATAAAAGTGTAATGCTGTGCTTCCCTAAAGCAATATTTCTCAAATGGACGTCGTTTATGAATTCATTTTTCATAATTACCTCTAACCAAGCTTCCCTCTGCACCACAATTACCATAGAGGAATTTCGGATAGAGTTTTAATGCATGTTACAGGTAAACACGCAAATGTGTAGCCCTGCAATTCTGAATATTTTGGCTCGTGTATTTAATATTCTCGTACTTAAAATCAATTATACGTTCCCAAACGCCGTTTTGTTTTCTCAAAGATATCCTTTTTCTACCGGAATGTAGCAACTTTGCTCTGCTTTTAGCTGGGATTAATGTTTAGGGAGGGAAACTGTAACTACGGCAAACATAAACATTGAATGATTGTTCTTTAAAGTTACAACAATCTTTTTGCTGTGTGCGTTGAATAACATAATAGTAAAACATTGATTTATTAAATATACTACTGTGCCCAAAAGTAAATCCGATTTTCAATTTAAATGTCCCGGGCATATGGAATTTCAATTTGTGTGTGTGTGTTTGGCACTGTATTTGACATCTGTGTGAAAGTACACGCCAAAATATTCATTAGTGTTTGAGTTACGCTTGCCTTTATGAGACGTTAAAAAAATGATTTCGACGATTTTTCAAATGTCTGAATTAGTTGAGCAAAGAACTTGAATAAAAATTTTTTTACGGAATGAATATTTGTGTGCGTTTGGTTTGGTTTGTCGCTCTATGGTCATCTTGTGCACATGAAAGCTAAACAGACCGGGACCTACAGTTTAAAAGTAGTATTCCGTACCACTACAAACATCCATTTCATCACCGGGACTCGAACACGAGACCTGCGGTACCGTGAGAAGGAGGAAGCACGGTTACAAAATCAAGACAAATATACGAGACATCTTCAAAAGGAGATATAGTTAAGTTTGCTTTTACGTGAAGTAAACTGGACGTCAATTAACGTTTAATAAATAAGACGGTCTCGGATGCACTATTAACGTTTCAATTCAGTTTGTAAATGATTTGCAACTTTTTATTTTTATTTTATTTCCATTTCTTAATTAAAAGTTATACTTTCAATAAAAATTTAAAAAAAAAAAAAACTAGAATTTTATTCATTAAAAATTTTACCACAAAGAAATCCACGAGACCTGTTAGTTATAGGGTCAAAAATAACTGTGAGCGTGATCTTTAAAAAAATCTCACTTATGTATCATATATGTTAAGCAGAACAGACATAGAGCAAATTTCATTTTTAACTCAAAAATGACACAACGATAATTACAAGTTATAAATAATGTACTCTTTTACCTTTAGTTCAGTATCAACCAGACGAACTTACAACAAAAAGAAAAATCAGCTTAAAATATTAAATAAATTTTCAGAAAAACATCGGTACTTGTTCTAAAAAAAAAAAAAAACAATTGTTAAAAAAAAAAGGTCTTACTTCACTTTAAACTGCAAGTTAGCTTCTACCATTATCATTGTCCTTAACTGATTCCTCTTTGCTCTTAGTTTTGCATAAAGAACAATAACATAAAGATGGGTAAAAAGAGAGTTTCTGATTCTCAACTATATGATATTGCACAGATCACATAAAAAAAGATAATGTCTCCTTTTTTTGCAACATGAACATCTATAAGACATATTTTAGCTTAAAACAGCAAACAATTTAAATATATTTATACAGATTTGAAAAGAACTTGAAGGTAAAGAGTTACATTAAGGTAAAAAAAAAAAAGCTATTTAAGTATTTCTAAAAAACGAAAAATATGTAGGAAACATTTTTAACAAACTACCATAATTCTTTTGAACCAAAGCACATAATTCTTTCAATTTAATTAAAACTATTTTTCTAAGCATACCCCTTAAAAAATAAAATTTAAAAGTATTTCCAAAATGAAGTTTAGAATTACTATAGATATAAGACTACAATAATGTTATGCTTTCCTTTTTGTATAAATTGTAGGGCCTTTTAATCTTGCCCTTATATTTTCATAGTTTTGAATAAAGTGTAATGCTGTGCTTCTCCTAAAGCAATATTTCTCAAATGGACGTCGTTTGTGAATTCATTTTCATCGTTACTTTTAACCAAGCTTCCCTCTGCACCATAATTACCATGGAGGAATTTCGGATAGAGGCATTTTTGAAGCATGTTACAGGTAGACACGCAAATGTGTAGCCGTGCAATTCTGAATTTTTGGCACGTATATTTAATACTCTCGGACTTAAAATAAATTATACGTTCCCAAACGCAGTTTTGTTTTTAAAGACATCCTTTTTCTACCGGGAATGTAGCAGTTTTGCTTTTTGCTTTTAGGTGTTATTAAACTTTTAGGAAGGAAAACTGTAAGTATGGCAAAAATAAACATTGAATGATGGTTTTTAAAGTTACAACAATAGTGTTTTTCAGTATACGTTGAATTAATATATTTGTAAAACATTGATTTATTAAATACTATACTATTTAAGTGTAGCTAATAATGTATAATTATTATTATAAAAATGTCATATAATAATAAAATATGTCTAATATATACACTGAAGTGACAAAAAGTCATGGGATAGCAATATGCAAATTTTCAGATGGCAGTAGCATCGCGTAGAACAGGTATAAATGCGTAGCGCTTTCGCAGAGCTTTCATTTCTGTTCAAGTTATTCATGTGAAGAGGTTTTGACGTGATGATGACCGCACGACGGAATTAACAGACTTTGAGCGCAGAATGTTAGTTGGAGCTAGACGCATGGGTCATGCCATTTCGGAAATCGTTAGGGAATTCAACATTCCCAGATCCACTGTGTCAAGAGTGTGCCGAGAGTATGAAATTTCAGGCATAACATCCCACCATGGACAGCGCAGTGGTCGACCGCCTGCACTTAACGACCGAGACCGGCGACGTCTGCAAAGAGTCGTAAATTCTAACAGACAAGCAACACTGCGTCAAATAACCGCAGAAATCAATGTGGGACGTACAAGTGACTTGTCTGTTAGAACTGCCTGGAAGAAATTTGGCTTTCTTGGGCTATTCCAGCAGAAGACCGACTCGAGTGCCTTTACTGACAGAACGACATCGCTTGCAGCGACTCTCGTGGGCCCGTGAGTATATCGGTTGGTCCCTAGATGAATGGAAAACCGTGGCCTGGTCCGATGAGTCACGATTTCAGTTGGTAAGAGCTGATGGTAGGGTTCGAGTGTGGCGCAGACCCCAAGAAGCCATGGACCCAAACTGTCAGCAAGGCACTGTTCAAGCTGGTGGTGGCTCCGTAATGATGTGGGTTTTTTCATGTCATGGACTTGTTCCTCTGGTGCGACTGGACCGAACATTGACTGGAAATGCTTATGTTCAGCTACTTGGAGATCACTTGCAGCCATTCATGGACTTCATGTACCCAAACAATGATGGGATTTTTATGGATGACAATGCGCCATGTCACCGGGCCACAACTGTTCGCGATTGGTTTGAAGAACATTCTGGACAATTCCAACGAATGATCTAGCCACCTAGATCGCCCGACATGAATCCCATCGAGCATTTATGGGACATCATCGAGAGGTCTGTTCGTGCCCAAAATCCTGCACCATCAACGCTTTCACAATTATGGACGTCTATCGAGACAGCATGGCTCAATATTCCAGCAGAAGACTTCCAACGACTTGTTGAGTCCATGCCACGTCTAGTTGCTGCACTTCGCCGGGCGAAAGGAGGGCCGACACGATATTAAGAGGTTTCCCATGACTTTGTCACTTCGGTGTATATATATGTATGTTATATAAAAATAACAAAAATATTGCTTTGTATATATATTAAATATTATATTTATAAAACATTGACCTAGTAATAAAATATACCATTATGTCATTATGACCCATTAATAATAAAATATGTCTAATATATGTATATATATGATATATGAAATAACAAAAATATTGTTTTGAGTATAAATGAAACATTATATTTATAAAACATTAATTTATTAAATATACTAAATTATTGTTAATAATACGTAATTATTATTATTAAAAAGGCCATTCTGAAGAAAAAGTGGCGTTTTATATCAATATTGTCTAAAATGTTGAAAATATGTACCCCTTATATGCTTAGCAGAACAGACAAAGAATGCATTTTATTTTTTTCAAAACGCTACTGAAAATAACACAATGATAATTACAAGTTAAAAATAATGTACCTCTTTGCCTTTACTTTGGTATCAACCAGACAATTTTTACAAAAAATCAACTTAAAATTTTCAAAAAAAAAAAAAAAAAAAAAAAAAAAGAAATGAAAAAAAAAAAAAAAAAAACACCAATTCTAAGAGATAAAGGTCTTATTTCAAATTAGCTTCTACCATTAGCATTATTGTTAACTGATTTATTTTTAAATATAGCTTGCATTAACAACAATTACAAAGAAAGATGGGTAAAATGGAAATTTATGATTCTCAACTGTATGATATTACACTGATCATACGATTAGATAATATCTCATTTTACATTACACATGCTGAAGACACATCTATAAAAAATATTTCAACTTAAAACAGCAAACAATTTAAAAATATTTATAGATCTTTGAAAACGCAAAAAGAGTAACATTAAGGTAAAAAAAGCTATTTAACTATTCATAAAGGAGAAAATGTAGGGAATATTTTAAACAAAGTACCATAATTCTTTTGACCGATCTACATTGTCTAATATTTCTTTCAATTTAATTAAATCTACTCTTTCTAAGCATAACCCTTTTAAAAAAAAAGTGCCAAAAAGGAAGTTTTGGATGACTGTAGAGATAAGACTACAATAATAGTATGCTTTGTTTTTTGCATGAATTGTACTGCCTTCTAATCTTGCCCTTATATTTTCATACTTTTGAATAAAAGTGCAATGCTGTGCTTCTCCTAAAGCAATATTTCTCAAATGGACATCATTTGTGATTCATTCATTTTTCATCATTACCTCTAACCAAGCTTCCCTCTGTACCATAATTACCATAGACGAATTTCGGATAGAGGCATTTTGATGCATGTTACAGGTAAACACGCAAATGTGTCTGAATTTTTGGCTCGTATATTTAATACTCTCATACTTAAAAATAAATTATACGTTCCCAAACGCCGTTTGTTTTCTCAAAGATATCCTTTTTGTAGCAGTTTTTTTGCTTTGCTTTTAGCTGGGATTAAAGTTTAGGAAGGAAAACTGTAACTATGGCAAAGTAAACATTGAATCATTGTTCTTTAAAAGTTACAAAAAATATTGGTAACTATGTCCATAATAAACATTAAAACATGTTAATAGTATACATTGAATATTTTTGTAAATCCTAGATTTATTAAGTATATTATTTCATATGTAATTAATTATGTATAATTATTAATATAAGAAATGCCATTTTGAACAAAAGGTGTGCAATTTCTATCAACAATATAAAAATATAATCACTGATTCTAGATAATTATGATCATAATATACATCATAATATTATAGTCCATAACTATTATATATGTTTATATAAAATAAAAAAAGTATTGTTTTGAGCATACATTAAATTTTATATTTATAAAACATTGAGTTTTAGAATAAACTATTTAATGTGTAGTTAATAATGTCTAATTATTATTTTAAAAATTCTATATAATAATAGGAAATGTATATAATGTATGTATATATCTAGTGTACTTTAAAATACAAAAATATTGTTTTGAGTGTATATTAAATATTATATTTATAAAACATTGATTTATAGAATATACTAACGTGTACTTAATATTAAGTGTATATTAAATATTATATCTATAAAACACTGATTTATTGAATATACTAACGTGTACTTAATAATACGTAATTATTATTTTAAAAATGCCATTTTAGAAAAAAAGTGGGCGAATTCTAACAATAACCTCTAAAACATTGAAACTATGTCCATCACATGTTAAGCAAAAACAGACAAAGACTGTATTTTATTTTTTTCTTTCGAAAACGCTAATTTATAACTGGAAATGACGCAATGATAATTACAAGTAATAAATAATGTACCGTTTTACCTTTCTTTTAGTATCAACCAATCTTGTAACAAAAAAAAATCAACTTAAAATGTTAAAGAAATTTTCAGCAAACTATCGTAGTTGCACAAAAAAAAAAAAAAAAAAAAAAAAAAAGTGAAAGATAAAAGGTCTTATTTTGCTTTAAACTGCAAACTAGCTTCTACCATTAGCATTTAATTTTACACTTAGTTTGAATTAAGAAGAATTGCAAAAAGATGGGTAAAAGGGAATTTCTGTGTTTCTCAACTGTATGATATTACAGAGATAACATGCTTAGATAAAGTCTCATTTTTACATTACACTTGCAGCCAGCACATATATAAAACATATTTTAACTTGAAACAACAAACAATTTTAAAATATTTACAGAGCTTTGAAAAGAACTTAAGCTTGAAAAGAAAAGAAAACATTAAGAGAAAAACTATTTTATAAAATGGGAAAAATGTAGCGAATATTTTTAACAAAGTACCATAATTCTTTTGGTCCGATTTACATTGTCTAATATTTCTTTCAATTTAATTAAAACAATACTTTTCTAAGCATACCCCTTTAAAAAATAAAATTTAAAAATTTATGCAAAAATGAAGTTTAGGATTAGTATAGAGATAAGTCCACAATAATGGTATGCTTTGTTTTTGTATAAATTGTAGAGCCTTTTAATCTTGCCCTCATATTTTCATACTTTTGAATAAAAGTACCATGCTGTGCTTCTCCTAAAAAGCAATGTTTCTCAAATGGATGCCGTTTGTGAATTCATTTTCATCGTTACCTCTAACCAAGCTTCCTCTGCACCATAATTACCATGGAGGAATTTCGGATAGAGGCATTTTGATGCATGTTACAGGTAGACACGCAAATGTAGCCCTGCAATTCTGAATTTTGGCTCGTATATTTATTACTCTCGTACTTAAAATAAATTATACGTGCCCGACCGTCGTTTTGTTTCCTGAAAGATATCCTTTTTCTACCGGGAATGTAGCAGTTTTACTTTGCTTTTAGGTTGAATTAAACTTTTAGGAAGGAAAACTGCAACTATGGTAAAAATTAATGTTGAACCATTTTTTTTAAGTTACAAAAAATATAGTTTCAGTATACATTGAATATTGTATGTAAGATATTGATTTATTAAATATACTCTTTAATGTGTAGAATGCTAGGGTTAATAATGTTATTAATGTATATTTATAGTTATATGTTATTTAGTAATAATAATGTATGATTATTATTATAAAAATGTCATTTTTTGAACATATTGTCAGCAATAATTGAATGTAATCTCTAATATGTAGTGACTAGCTCATAATAAACTTTGAAACACATTTATAGAAAATAACAAAAAATAGTGTTTTCAGTACACATTAAATATTATATTTGTAAAACATTGATTTATTAACTATTCTATTTAATGTGTAGTTAACAAAGTATAATTATTATTATAAAAAATGTCGTTGTGAACAAAAAGTGTATTATCAATAATCTCTAAGAGGCTGAAAATATAATAGTAATAAATATTGAAACATGCTTATTTAAATTAGCACATTGTTTTCAGTATATATATTATATTTGTAAACATTGATTTATTAAATATACTATTTAATGTGAAATTAATAATGTATAATTATTATAAAAATGTCCATTTGAACAAAAAAGTGTGCAATTTCTATCAACAATAATAAAAATATAATTTCTAATATTTGGTAACTATAGGAATATATAAACATTGAAACACGTTTATATAAAATAACATAAATATCGTTTTAAGTATACATTAAAATTATGTTTGCAAAACATTGATTTATTAAATATACTATTTAATGTTTAGTTAACAATATATAAATATTTTTATAAAAATGTCATTTTCAGCAAAAATTAAATATAATCTCTAATACTTGGTCATAATAAACATTGAAAAAACATGTTATATACAATATCAAATATATTGCTTTTTTTATACATTAAATATTATATTTATAAAACATTTATTTATTAAATATAGTATTTAATGCAAAGTTAATGTATAATTATTATTTTATTATTATTATTATTATCTTTTTCATCATTACCTCTAACCAAGCTTCCCTCTGTACCATTATTACCATAGAGGAATTTCGGATAGAGGCATTTTGATGCATGTTACAGGTAAGCGCGCAAATGTGTAGCCCTGCAATTGTGAATTTTGGCTCGTATAATTAATACTCTCGTACTTAAAATAAATTATACGTTGAAAACCGTCGTTTCGTTTTCTGAAAGATATCCTTTTCTACCGGAATGTAGCAGTAGGATACTTTAATCCCATTTAAAGCTTTGCTTTTAAATGGGATTGAAGTTTATAAAGTAAAACTGTAAATATGGCAAAAATAAGCTTTAAATCATTGTTCTTTAAAGTTACAAAATTATTATTTTCGGTATACGTTGTATATTATATTTATAAAGCATTTTGTATTAAATAAACTACTTCATAAATCAGTAATAATGTCTAGTTAATAATACATAATTATTATTATAAAAATGTTATTAACAAATAGCGTGAAATTTCTGTCAACAATAATTAAACATAATCTTTAATAATTGATAACTAACTAATATGGTCAAAATAAACATTGAAACTTGATTATATTAATAGCGTTTTCAGTATATGTTGAATATTTTATTTGTAAAACATTGATGCAATAAATATACTATTTAATGTGTAGTTAATATTGTGTAATTATTATTTAAAAAAAATCATCGTGAACAAAAAAAGTAGAATATTTATCAACAATTAAATATAATCTCTGATATTTGGTAACTATCGTCATAATAGACATTGAATCATGTTAATATAAAATAACAAAAATATTGTTTTGAGTATACTTTAAACATTATATTTGTAAAAAATTAATTTATTAAATATATTAAGGGGCAGTCAATAATGTATAATAACTGGGATACATTTTAACACAGTTGAGGCTCTTTGTCGCATACAAAACAGCAATTTCAATTGATCTGGATCCCTGGTAAAAGTTACAGAATATAGCGGAAAGTATCATCAAAATTTCAAAATCATTTCATCGGATGTTACAGAAGTCTATAAGCTCAAACACACTTCATCAGCCGGCAACCCAAGCCTATACTCATCATACTATCTGACTAGGGGAAAAGTACATTAAAGTTCTTTACATATGTTTTCTTCCTTCTAAATGTCCCATTCATTCATTGTATGATTGTCCTTGTGCAAATCACACTCCCGCTCCAAATTGGCTACAAAAGCATTCCGTCTCCTAAACAACAATTTTACCTACATTGGATCGGTTTGATTTGAATTGTGATTTTAATGAAGTCAGAAACCACAAAATTGATAAAGTCTCCAACATTGTAATGGAAAATTGCCGCGTTCTTTCGACAAACTAAACGAAAACTGACTATAAAAAATATGGTGGCTTATACCAGTAATTTAAAAACATTTTACGTTACAAATGTACACGTTACAATTGCGTTACATCAATGTCGAAGATGATGGATATTATTTCTATAAATTAAGCAAAAAATCATAAACTATTGACAAACTATCTGTCATAAAATGAAAAAAAAAAAAAAAAAAACATTACTATATTTTATTTTTTAAGCAACCCCACAAATACAATAACAAAAAAGGCGCCAAGGGCTTCAAGTTCCCAACGAACGAACCTCGCCAATTAGACAGCCAAGGGTTTGGCGCGAAAACAGGTGCATTTAATTGCACTGTTGATTCCGAGCCATCCGGGATGAAGAATGGTCGGCCCGTTAGTGTTAAAAGACCTCGAGATAAATCAACCCCTGTTTTGTTACTGTTGAAAATCTTAACGAGGCCCCTTTCCAGATTGCGATTACTTTAATCGATATCGAAATGTGTGCCAAGCAAAAAAAAGGGTTGGAAGAAGACGTGTGGGGCATGCGAGACCAAATGGAAAAGTCTGTGTTAGCCTTTTGTTTGTTCATTTGTTACTCGTAATGAACGCGTGTTGGCTGCTTGCCTTGATGCATTCAGATGGTTCTCTTTGCAGCAGTCGGTCATTAAGTCTTCGATTAGGATCAGGGTGCTTTGTTGGTGCAAAGTTTTGCAAATACGTGACGTTTCCGAAGTTACTTAATAGCTCGGTGAGTAATATCCAGTTCGTACAGGAAAGAAAGAAAAGAGTTTGGGTGCTGTTTTTCATTTTATTTAATATTCTTATGTGATAACTCCTGCAAAATATAGAATCTTCACAGTGTTCTTTAAAATTTGAAATGTCAGTACCTAAATATTTTTTGTTCCTGATTTCAAGTCTTAAATCATTTAATTTATATGTTTTGTGTGAGTATATGGGGATACAATACAATTTTGTTTTAATACAAAAAAATAAATAAATAAATATACGTTAATACTCCTATCGACACGACAAGTTTACGCTACAAATGTACACCTTACATTTACGTTACTTTAGTTCTGAAGATGTTATAAAATATTTCTGTAAACCAAGGAGAAATCAAAAATTATTGCCAAACTACCTGATGAGAAATCACAAACTATTAACAAACTACCTGAGATGAAATCACAAACTATTGGCAAACTATCTAAGGAGAAATTAAAAACTATTGAAAACTACCTGAGGAGAAATCGCACACTCTTGGCAAACTAAATGAGGAGAAATCACAAACACTAGGCAAACTACCTGAGGAGAAATCAGAAACTATTGGCAAATTACCTGAGGTTTGATTTTGGTTTGTACCTTGGTCGTCTTGTGCACAGGATAAACAGACAGGGACCCTACAGTTTAACGTAGATCCCGTAACACTCACAAATATCCATTCCACAAACCAGGGGTTCGAACCTGTAGCCTGTGGTACCAAAGCAGAGCGCTACTCGATTGGCCACCGGCCTTTAAGCTACCTGATGAGAAATTGCAAACTATTGGCAAACAACCTGAAGCGAAATCACGAACTATTGACAACTACCTCTCATAAAAATAAAAAAATAGCATTACTTTATATTTTTAGCATCTACCGCCCACAAAATAAACAAAAAAAAGTAGCCAATGGCTTTCAGCTCGCAACAAACGAACCTCGCCAATTAGACAGCCAAGAGCGGGAGTTCGGCGAAAACAGGTGCATTTAATTGCACTGTTGATTCCGAGCCATCCGGGATGAAGAATGGTCGGCCCGTTAGTGTTAAAAGACCCGAGATAAATCAACCCCTGTTTTGTTACTGTTGAAAATCTTAACGAGGCCCTTCCAGATTGCGATTATTTTTAATCGATATCGAAATGTGTGCCAGCAAAAAAGGGTTGGAAGAAGACGTGTGGGGCATGCGAGACCAAATGGAAAAGCCGTGTTAGCCTTTGTTTGTTCATTTTTTGTTACTCGTAATGAACGCGTGTTGGCTGCTTGCCTTAATGCATTCAGATGGTTCTCTTCTGAGCAGTCGGTCATTAAGTCTTCGATTAGGATTGATCAGGGTGCTTGTTGGTGCAAAAGTTTTGCAAATACGTGACGTTTCCGAAGTTACTTATTAGCTCGGTGAGTAATATCCAGTAGGAGAAAGAAGGAAATCAGCTTGGCTGCCAGTTTTCTTTTGATTTAGTAGGCTTATGTGGAAACTCCCTGCAAAAATATAGTACTGTCTTCAAAAAGGTAAGACCAGTTTTTCAATTTAAATTTTGCATTGCTTATGGAATTTCAATTTTTTTCTGTTTTTTAGGTTCTTGGCACTATCCTTGACTTCTGTGTGAAATTTGACGTCAAAATATTCATTAGTGCCTGACTTACGTTTGGTTTTGTGAGATGCTGAAACCGATTCTGGCGA
This sequence comes from Caerostris extrusa, assembly GCA_021605095.1. Taxonomy (NCBI): domain Eukaryota; kingdom Metazoa; phylum Arthropoda; class Arachnida; order Araneae; family Araneidae; genus Caerostris; species Caerostris extrusa. Next base: position 82,998 of record BPLR01002240.1, read on the forward strand.
TTTTGAAATGTCTCTTCAATCGACTGAAAACGGCGTCCCCGAGTGGTCTTTTTTGAGCTTAGGGATTAGCCAGAAGTAACACGATACTAAATCAGGTGAATACGGTGGTTGTGGGAACGATATGGGTTTCAATTTTGGCGAAAAAATCACGAAGAATCCATGCAGTGTGAGCTGCCGCATTCAGTGCTTTCGGTACCAAAGAAGATTTGACGTGAGAAACTCTGCTGAGAAACGTTTAGTTTGTAATCTTTTGTTAGTTGTAGAGAAAATATATTCAACACAACCGCGCATAAGTTCGCCGAAGACTCTCACCCGGAGAGGTAGTATATTAATCTCAAAAACCTAGTATCGGGTTTTTCGAATTTGTTACTTGTAATGAACGGTGGTTGGCTGCTTGCCTTGGTTGGTGCAAAAGCTTTGCAAACACGTGACTTCTAAGAAGTGAACTGAGTCAGTTGTTAGGTCCGTGAATCATATTCAGTTCATACTAGAAAAAAAAGAAAAGTTTAATTGTCATTTTTTTTTATATTTAGGCTGCTTATGGGACAACTTTCATGCAAAATATAGAATTTCAGAAAATTTTTAAAGTTTTGACTGTCACTCTACTCTAAATATACTTGGTTTGTGATTTCAAGTGGTAAATCACTTAATTTATAAGTCATGTGAGTATGGGGATAATCCCTCTTACCACAAATTGCTTTCCTTGTTTCCATCCTTTCCGCTTATATATACCTCAAACAGTTCACAGCAGTAACTAACAAGAAATGACAATTAAATCCTACAAAATGTCCCAACTCCCTTGTGTGTCCTGTGCCATTAATTAGCGCATCAATTGATAGCGTTTAGATATCTACTAAAATAATATTTATGATATTATCACTCCTTATCAATAATATTTAAGTTTAATATCAAATATATTAGCAATTTCTAGCTATG
>BPLR01002241.1:0-25135 GCA_021605095.1 Caerostris extrusa
TCATTATTTGTCATTACTCATCCCGAAACCTTTTTCTTTTTTGGTTTATTTTTTTCAATGTTACAGATTACCCAGATAGTATGTTTTATGCCTTGTTTTTGTATATTTTGCATAAAATTTTGTGGTATTTTTGTTATCTGCCAATGCAGCTAATGCTTTTCAGATTTTGATTCTTATATTTGGTTTTTTTTTTTTTTTATGCACAATTGGCTAGCTCTCTGGCATTGGGTATCACAGGCTTCAGATTCGAATCCTGGCGGGTGGCAGGGCTGTTTATTAGTGGTTCGAATCCACGTTAAACTGTAGGTCCCTGTCTAATTAAAGTGTGCGCTAAATGACCGTAGAACGGCAAACCAAACCAAAACTTGTCTAATAATTTTCAGTTCGTTTGCTGGAGCTGATTAGCAGTCTAATATTAGACAATTTCTAAGATCGTGGACAATTTTTTTTCTTTTTTTTTTCTTCTTTTAGACAGTTCAGGGTTTTTGTATTGCAAATGTTATGAAATTTTTTATTCAATTCCCGTGTTACAAAATAAAAGAAAATAATTAAACTAAATTGCATATCGCAATGCAGATACAATCACTTTAATAATATCCGTATTGATGAGTGATGACCAGTAATCTTTTAAAGTCAATTATTTTGAAGGTCACATTTGTTACAATTGTTTTTCTTTTGAAAAGAAGAGAAAATAATTTTCAGAAAATAGAAAAACAAAATGATAATTTTCAGAAACAAGATAAAGTTTAATTGTTTGATAAAAGGAATCCGGCTTGCAAAAATTGGTTTCGAAAATGTTCATTTTTAAAACCAAATTTTTAATCTCGTTATTTTTCATTACTCATTTTCGAATCTTTTGCTTTTTGGTTTTACTAATTTTTTTTTTAATTTTACGAATTTCCCAAATTTTATGTTTCCGGCCCTGTTTTTGTATATTTTGTAAAAAAACTTTTGTGTTCTTTTCTTTTTTATCTGCCAGCGCAGTTTTTGAATTTCAACTTGATATTTGTGTTTGTCTAATAATTTTCAGTTTTGTGGCTGTAGCTGATGAGCATTTCTCATCTTGGACAATTTCTGGATTACAGACAATATTTTTTTTTTTTCTTTCTTTCTTTCAGGCATTTCAGGATTTTTGTTTTGCAAATATTATGATTTTTTAAAAAATTTAATTTGCGTGTAAGGTGTAGCGGTAGTGGTATTTTGTTTAGCAAAATGGTCCTGTTTCTAATTCACTACTTGTCGGTTTTTGTGATGTTGTGAGCTTTATAAATGTATATATCATATTCTCACATAAAAAGCAAGACTACACTCATGATTTATGGTCAGGACTGCTAAGTTGATAGTTTAGAACAGGGGTCTCCAAACTTTCCTAGCAAGTCAACAAAACTGAGTTATTATCATTCTGTGTTTTTGTATCCAACTTATTACAGCAACATAAGCTTGGCCAGGCTGTCGCGGGCCGGATGGATGACACTGGCGGGCCGGATTTGGAGACCCTTCTCTTCTAGAGAATAGATTTAAAGACTATAATATCTATTATTACACATGGTAAGCATTCAAGAAATGTTCGTTAACGTTCGTTTTCTCCCGTTGTCGATAAAAAAAAGTTTCGTTCGTGTTGTACTTAACTGTTAAATAAGAACTGTGTAATGAAGCTTAACTACATAATCAGTATTACCTTTGAAAATAATTTTAATATTTAACATCTGTAAATGATATGAAAGATTAGGAACAAATAAAAGGAAGGAAATTTTAGTATAATTTTTTTTTAAGTGAAGGAAATATTTATGAAGCTTTTATAGTTAATTCAATCAAATGCACATAAAAATATTACAAATTATAAATATTATTTATAAAAATCAATAAAAAGGATATAATTTAAAGGATATTATAATATAGAGTATAATATAAATAAAATTATAATACAGAGTATAATACAAATAAAAAAGGTATTAAATATATTTCAAACAGAGGTTTTTATAAATACAGTGAATGAAATTTTAGATGAACCTTTTATACTGAATTCAATAAAATTGTTATAAAAGACTATTACAATTATTACTATTTAAATTATTACTATTATTACTAGTGAACAAATCGATTTATGAATAAATCTGAAGTTATAATATAGGATATAATATAAATAAAATTATAATACAGAATATAATATAAATAAAATTATAAGGAATATAATATAAATAAAATTATAATACAAAATATAATATAAATAAATTATAATACAAAAATAATACATATAAAAAAGGGTATAAAATATATTTTAAATAGAGGTTTTTATAAATACAGTGTATGAAATTTTGCTGAACATTTTATATTGAATTCAATCAAATTGACAGAAAATACTATTACAAATTATAACTATTATTTATAAAAAATCAATAAAAGGATATAATATAGAGGTTATTACTATATTTCAAACAGAGGTTTTTATAAATACAGTGAATGAAATTTTTATGAACCTTTATAGTGAATTCAATCAAATTGGCATAAAAAAAAACTATTGCAAATTATTACTATTTAAACTATTACTATTATTTATGAAAAATAATCAATAAAGGTGTACAACATAAAGGAAGTTATAATATAGGGTATAATATAAATAAAATTATAATGCACAATATAATTTAATTAAAAAAGGGTATAAAATATATTTTAAATAGTGGTTTTTTTAAATACAGTGAATGATATTTTGATGAATCTTTTATAGTGAATTCAATCAAATTGGCATAAAAAACAATTATAATTATATAACTATTACAAATAATAGTAATTTTAAATTACAACTATTTAAACTATTCCTATTATTTATTAAAAATTAATAAAAGGATATAATATAAAGGAATTTATAATGATTATATTATATGTAAAATTACAATACAGAATATAATATAAATAAATAAGGGTATAAAATTTTATTTAAATAGAGGTTTTTTATAAATAACAATTTATAATTTATATATCAGGAACTTATACAATTTATATTTATAGTATAGATTATATTATAAATAAAATTATAATACAGGACATAATATAAATAAAAAAAAGGATTTAAAATATATTTTAAATAAAGATTTTTATAAATACTATGAATGAACATTTTATGAATCTTTTATAGTGAATTCAATCAAATTGACTCAAAAGCTATTACAAACGGATTATGAGTTTCTGATTGAATCATTAATAGTTAAGAAAAAAGTAAATTATTTTGAAAATAAAACTGATCTTTACCAAGATTTTTTTTATTCATCCTTTTTAGTGCTTTGAAATAATTTAAATAAAAACCAGAATTTATATTGAACGTAAAAAAAAAAAAAAAAAATTATACAATAGCTTTTATTTATGACAAATATAATTTAAAGATATTTTGACATAAAGCAGTCATTAAATTTTATAGCAAATGAAACTTATAGATCTCTAATAAATTGTAAATGCTTAACAAAAAATAAGAAATATATTCACACTCACCTATCTCTATGACTCAACAAAAATAAAGGATTTTTTTAGTTCACTTACTTAGATTTTGAAAAACTGAAATTACATTATCTTTTATTGCTACATCTACTTATTTGATAAAAAATTGAGATTATCACCACAGATTGACGTTAAATTTTTAAGTGGTATCTTTCGAAAGAAAGTTATGTAACTGTTCTAAAAATTATCAAATAATTTGAAATTATCACATTGTATCATGCCTTTAACATTTTTCTCACATTTTTTTTTACTCCCGTTTCAATATCCTAAACTTATTTTGTAATAAAAGCAAGTAAATAAATGAGCATATTAATATACTTCTACCTACAGTAATGCACCAAATTTCTTTATTTATATAACAAAAAAAAACATGCATTTTGAAACAAAAAAGGCCAAGTTTTAAGTATTGAGTATTAGTAGTTTTAAGTATTTGAGATTTTATTTTAATCTCATTTTTTACAAATTTTCTTTTCAAAAACACGATGAGGTGGAATTAAACTAAAAATCATTTATTATTTTCGATTGAAAAATTTAATCAGCAAGAATCTTCAATTTAAGAAAGTAAAGTAAAAGTATGAAACATTTATTTGTAGTGAAGTTAACAATTTACAAACGTAATCCAAAAATTTTATAACCACCATATTAATCATAATTTGTGTTCTATGTTCTTGCAGTTTGAGAAATAAATTACATTTCTAATGATAAGTATTAATTGATGCAAACCTTAAAAAATTACCACATATTTTTTTCAAAAGTAAACTTTTTTTTTTTTCTGTTGATGTCAAAAAAGAAATGTCATGTGTTATGGAAGATAAAATAATACAAAAGCACTTATTAATTTTCTTAATACACTAATTAAAACTAATTAATTTACTTAATTTTTTTCTATATTGTGTCAATTAAATAAACATTATGGATACAAAATTTTACAAATGGAAGAAAAGAGAACACAAGTTATAGTTAATATTGTAGTGGTTAATAAATCTATGATTCATGTTGGCATGTAAAATTAACTAATTTTTAGAATAAATTAGATAACTAATTACAAATTCGAAAATGAGTACAGCAATCTGCGTGATATTTAGCATCAAAGTCTGAGTGACAGTATGTTTCGTGGCACTATCATATACGCATTAGATGCAAATAAGTGTTGAAATTGATGCTTTTTTTTTAAATGTTCATGTTATTCTTGGTTCATTTTTTCATTTAAACATTTTTAAATTCATAACACTCATTCCTTTTTCACCTTTACAAATGCGGCGTTTTTACAAATACTGAAAAGATATTATTATTATTATTAGACCGCATAAAATAACTTTAAAGTTGTTGAATTTCTCTTTATGTAAGAAAACTTTCCAAATTTTAGTTGAACATGAATTTGATTAAAAACATTACCATTAAGTTAAGGTGCGCAGAAGATCTACCTCCCCGTGGTGCACCTGGTAACACATTTTAGTGGCTAAAAGATCTGCAACTTGGCATTATTGTTAGATTAATGAACTCTGTTTCAGCATGTTTTGTAGTATTATTTTTTTTTTGTTGTATGTTTGTTTTTTTTTCCGTTGTTCTGTTTTTGCTGTAACTGTTCATAATCTGCCATTGGAAATAAAAAGTTTTAACATAAAAAATATTATTAATATTTAAATAAGAAGAATTTTATGAAACATTGCTTAAAATGAAAAGCAAAACAAAAAATAATTTTTTTAAAAGTTTTAAATGAAATGAATGTATTTGAAAATGTAATACAAAAGCACTTATTAATTTACTTATTTTTGCTATATTACTTACAAATGAGTGTAGAGAATTAAACGACGGCTGGGTCAAATCAACGTTAATCATAAACTATAACAACATTAAAACAATCCGAGTCATCCTAAATCAAGTCGTCAACAACCAAAGATGATTACATTGCATGCAAAACAACAGAGAATCTTTCCTGCCCCATAATGAAACCACAACCATAACTTCAGTGGGAGTTAGTTAAGCACTCTAAAAATGAGGAGGCTGGGACCAGAATGGCCGAGTGGCTAGCGATCTGGAACTCGGTACCACAGGTTTCGGGTTCGACTATCGGCGGTGCCAGAGATGTTTGTAGTGGTTCGGAATCCACTTTAAGCCGTAGGTCCCGGTCTCATATTGTAAGAGCATCAAGGAGCAAAAAAAGTCAGACTTCTACCTACGGGTGCTCCATCACAACAGAAGCCGTCCCTTTCTCCATCCATGAGTAGATCACTCATGGGATGCCCGTCCCGGGCATTGCAGGACATTGAGGATTAGTCAACAACAGCAATAACAAATGAAGAGGCTGTGGCCTGAATGGCCGAGTGGCTAACGATCTGGAGCTCGATACCACAGGTTTCGGGTTCGATTATCGACGGTGCCATGGATGTTTGTAGTGGTTAGGAATCCACTTTAGACCGTAGGTCCTGGTCTCAAAGGATAGTAGAGCGTTGTCTTGAGGGTTTAGTCAGTCTTCAGCAATCGTGGTACTCGCCAAAGTGAAGCTTCATATTACCCTTAGCCAATTAACCTAGTTGCCTGCGATGGGATCTTGTGGTCCCGGTGTAGGTTTTCCTGCACCAGGTGGATTAATAATAATTTTTTTGTTCTAATGCAGCTGGCAAACACTTAGACAACTTGTTCTTGGATGCCTTAAAAGGCAAGCGCTGCCCCGACGTTACTCACTTTTCATTACCCAGGGGCGCGTGTAACTTGAAAAATAAGACACGGACGCGGAGTAACAATGCCCCCGCAACGTTCTACGATCCTATTAGGACCGGGACCTACGGTTTAAAGTGGATTCCGAACCACTACAAACATCCATGGTAGCGCCGAGATTCGAAACCCAAACCTGTGGTACGAGACCAGAGCGCTAGTCACTCGGCCATTCAGGCCCTGGATTAATAATAGTAATGGATTAATAATTTTGTTTCAGCGTCACGGAGTCTAGTCAGTCTTCTCACCCACATCACTTCCTATCAATATAGGGGCAACTCAGCTCTAGGCATGGTGATGTGATACGAAGGTGTGTATGAAGAGCTTGCTGCATCGATAGATATGCTTCCTGCGGGAATTTAAGGATTTCCTTCAATACCAATGTAGGTAAAAGTTACCCCTTAAAATCTATATCCAGAAAGGCAACTCCCCTTATCCTCCTTGCATATTGGTAGACTGTTTACAACATACATTAAGGGGAATTAAAGTCCAATATTCAAGAATGTGAACGTTGATCACCTTATCACATCTCGAATCCTATTGGTTAACTAAGTTGTATCGCCAAGGTCAAACAAAAACTTAAGATTTTGTTGTTGTTGTTACTAATGCCCTGGTGCAAGAAAGCCTACACCAGATCCTGAAGATCCCATTGGGCCATGGCTAACGGTAACATGCAATTTCACTTTAGCGGCAAATTCCGAGGGCTGAAGACTGACTTAACCTCAAGACTACGCTCCGCTATCCTACTAGACCGGGACCTACGGTTTAAAGTGGATTCCAACCACTACAAATATCCCTGGCATCGTCCGGACTGAAACCCTGAAACCTTCGGCATTATTAATATAGGAAATAATTGAAATTCTATAAATTTGAAAATAACTCAAATTCGCAAGGTTACAAAAGAGGATTTATTTAATTAATCTTTTCATTCAGAGATAGACATATAACACAATGACAGATAAGTTTTAAGATTGAAAGCTTTTTCATGTGTAATTGATAAAAATAATCAAAATATCAGCTAAATGTTTGCTGAATTACGTCTGTGACGAAGCAAAATGCTGAGAATTTTCTTAGCAAATCTTATTTAACTGAATCCTGTCATACAACAATGGAAATTCAATGCAAACTAAATAATGCTATTTTAAACTTTGAACATAGCCATGCCGTATTAATTAATCAATAGGACTAAATATGACAATAGAGTTAGGTAGATGACTTTTAATCTAGTTGTTAATAGCAGAGATGGAGAGTCGACCAAAATATTTCTGCTTCCTGAATCTTTATTTTTGTATCTAATCCTGACTTTTTTACCTAATTTTTTTATATATATTATGATCTTTACTTGATTCTTTATGATCTTTACTTGATTCATTATGGGTTTTACTATGATTATGATCTTTACTTGATTCAGAAGAAATTTTGAAATAAACGAAATGACTTTTATCATACTCAGATTTCTATAAAAATAATTGTTTCATAAAAGTATTTTTTACAATTTTTAAAGAGGTGTATTTTCACTCACTTTTTTAAAAGTATTTCATGTACTCTAAATTTGTTTACAAAAAATGCATAAATTCTATAGAATACATACCAAATAAACAGTTACTAAAGTATTATAGAATCATTTGAGACACGCAAAAAGAAATTTCTGCATTTAGAGCACAAAAATGCTCTATTTGTAATACATTAAATCTTTTGTATTATTGAGGATAGACTAATTTCTATAACATCTCCTTTCATTGTGGATGCAAGACCTAACCTGCTGAGAAAAGTCTCTCAACCCTTATTTGAAGGTGTATGTTGCTAAAGCAGTCGTTGTATTTGGAAGTGGTTGTATTTTTGAATCGCCTCTTTAACATTTAAGTTTAACATTAATTCTTAGAATTTTTGAAAATAAAATTATTTTTTTATAAAAATCTTTTCTTGCCGACTCCTGATCTCTTAAAAATGCTCGACTCAAGACTCTGACTATTCATCACTAATTAGTAGATTAAAATTGACTCACTATTGACTCCATTGACTAGTACACAAATTCTTATCGAATCGATGACCAAGCGAATAGCTCATCCAATAAACTTCGGTTCGAGATTCAGGCAAATTACAGCGGCCTAATGGCCAATATGGCTAGCTCTCTGGCCTATGGTAACACAGGTTTCACGTTCGAAACCGGCGGTGGCATGGATGTCTGTAAGTGGTTCGGAATGGTATTAAACTGTAGGTCCCGGGACTAATTAACTTAAAGTGTGCACAAAATGATCGTAGAGTGGCAAACCAAACCAAACTGGCAAATTACTCCGAAAGAAAAGTTTTAGCATTTATATGAAGGACAAGCAAAGAAATGTTCGTGGCCCTACAGAGAAGTAAAAATGCAGGTTCGACCTGGAGGCCACCGTCGGGGGTTCATTATTTGTTATTGCTAAACGTGGTTGCAGTGTAGCAGGTGTAGTCTGGGAAATGCTGAATCTGCTTTCAAAAGTGGATCTGAATGGTCAAATGTCTAGTTCGGTGTTTCGGGTTCGGGTCCCGGTGGGGCCATGAATGTTTGTAATGGTTCGGAATCGATTTTCACTCCGCCATCAGTCACCTTTTAAATATTTATGTACGTTTTATTACATGTTCGCAGAAATATTTCACAGAAAGAAGTAAATTTTAGAAATCTTAATGGAACGAACAATCATGTGTTTTTTATACATATTTATATTGATAGAACGAATTATTTTTATTTAAAAATTTATATTTCAGGTTGGTAAATAATCATTGAAATGGACTATTAACGTAATATAATGCAAAAAGTTTTTCTAAATATCAATAGAATTTTCATACTAAGTCGTATTCTATGATAAAGGCATTCTGTTGTTTTAATGCAGCTGGCAATACAGAGACAGTTAATCTTTATGCCATAAGCCCGGCCGCACCACTGTTACTCATTTAGCACTACCCAGGAGGCACGTGCATCTTGAAGATAGGCTACGGACACGAGTAACATTACCCCCACAACGCTCTACGATTCGATTAGACCAGGATCTATGGTTGAAAGTGGAACACTACAAGCATCCGAAACACTACAAGCATCCACGGCAGCGCTGAGACTCGAACCCGAAACCTGTAGCACCGAACATCAGAGTGCTATTTCATATTCTAAAAATAATTCAATTATAAATTATTTAGTAATTTATTAATACATTTTATTATAATTTAATTATTTTATTATACAATTTATTTATTTTAATTAATTAATTTATGTATTTTAATTAGTTAATTTATTTATTTAAATTAATTAAATTTAACTTAATTTAATTATGTTAAATAATTCATTTTCTTAAACTAATTAAACTTAATTTAATTATTTTATTAAATAATTAAATTAATTATTTAATACTTTTTATTTAATATTGATGGAGCTGATTGTGATAAATTACTTTTTTTCTCATTAATGAACAAACTTATAAAGATATTTCACTTAATGTAAAAAAAATTATCTATATTAAAAAAGGTTGAGATAACTTTATGTATTAACTTCAAAAAGGATACAATTCATGAAATTATCAAAAAAAAATACAAACATCAAGAAAAAACTTACCTGACTTTCCATACATTTAATAAAACAAAATTAATAACATCACAAAGCTGATCTCAATACACAACATACTGAACTTCGCAGTTATAATCTCATGTTGCGGATCTTAAGTAGTGCTAAAGCACTGAGCAACCATTATCACAAGAGATAAAATGGACACGAAGGAGAAAAATAAATAAATAAAAGCACAACGAGTTTTTTCAAGGACAAAAAATAAAACAAAAAAAAAAAAAAAAGAATGGTCGTTCATTCCCTTTTAATGAATCGTCATTGCTTTCAGTAGAGTCCGTTTTGAAAAGAGTTCAAATTATTGAGCAAATAAACAAATAAAATGAATGAGGGAAAGATAAAAAAATAATGCACATATTTATTCCATTTGCTTTGAAATTATCATTAACTTAAATCATTTTTAATTCATTTAAAGTTTTATTTCAATACAGCTGGCCAACACTTAGACAGCTTGGTGTTGGATGCCTTAAGGCAAACGCTGCCCCGACGTTACTCACTTTGCATTACCCAGGGGGCGCGTGTAACTTGAAAATAAGCCAAGGACGCGGAGTAACAATGCCCCCGCAACGTTCCTATTAGGACAGGGACCTACGGTTTAAACGGATTCCAAACCACTACAAATATCCATGGCACCGCCGGCACTGAACTTGAAACCTGTGGTACTGAGCACCAGAGCGCTAGCCACTCGGTCATTCAGCCCCATTTCTTTAAAGGTAATTTTCTCCATTTAATAATAATTTTTTATTTAAAAGTATTTTAATGAAAAACTGCATTCATATTAACAAGTAAAGTAATTTAATTTCATAAATTTTGAAAGTTTTTTTTATATATATATAATTTTATATATATATATTATATATATATATATATAAAATTTGAAAACTGCTTTAATCCTATTCCAGAATATTCTGAGATAAAAATTAATAAATGCATTATTTTATAAAATAAACCTGAAAAAAGGATTTCATCACAGTCGTTCTCGTCAATATTAAATAAAAAAGTATTAAATAAATAATAATTTAGTTACTTAATAAAATAATTTAATTAATTTAAATTAATTAATTAATTAATTAAAGCCATTCAATTATAATTATAATAAAGTATATTAATAAATTACTAAATAAACAATAATCTCATTATTTTTCAATATATTTAACATATTTATAGATATTTATAATTTTCATATATTTATAATAATTTCTATACATTTATAAATTTTATTTTTCAAAAATATTTATCAATTTGATAAATAGTTTTTTTCTATATAAGAAGTTTATTCTTTAATAATTTTTGCCTGTACAAAATTTCTGATAAATCATATACCAAATTATATCTGTATATATATCAGAATATTCTAGAATATCATTAAAGTAGTTATCAAATTTTAATACATAATTCTTAACTGAGGCTTTTAAAAGAATTCCCATATTCTTTAAAGAATATTTAAAGTTTATAAAGAATATTTGAAAAAAAAAGTTTTCAGTAGATGCCAAAATGTCTCTTAAACTTAGTAATGAATTTAAAAATTTAAAAGTTTACAAATTTAAGACATTTATATGTTGAAAATTAATTTTAAATATGTTCACAAATAAACTGATAAACTATAGAAGTGAAATAAAGCTATACATTGACTTTAAATATTATTATATTTTTTAAATTAATTAATTGCTTATACTATAGTTTTCTTATGTGTAATTATTGTTCAGAGACAACTTATGAGTAATTATTGCTTAAGTATTATTAAAAGATTTAGCATTCTTATGATTACAATTTATTAATTTTAATTCTACTGCTTAAACATTATATATTACGCTGAAGTGACAAAAGTCATGGGATAGCAATATGCAAATTTTCAGATGGCAGTAGCATCGCGTAGAACAGGTATAAATGCGCAGTGCTTTCGCAGAGCTTTCATTTCTGTTCAAGTTATTCATGTGAAGAGGTTTTGACGTGATGATGACCGCACGACGGGAATTAACAGACTTTGAACGCGGAATGTTAGTTGAGCTAGACGCATGGGTCATGCCATTTCGGAAATCGTTAGGGAATTCAACATTCCCAGATCCACTGTGTCAAGAGTGTGCCGAGAGTATGAAATTTCAGGCATAACATCCCCACCATGGACAGCGCAGTTGTCGACCGCCTGCACTTAACGACCGAGACCGGCGACGTCTGCAAAGAGTCGTAAATTCTAACAGACAAGCAACACTGCGTCAAATAACCGCAGAAATCAATGTGGGACGTACAAGGGACTTGTCTGTTAGAACTGTGCGGAGAAATTTGGCTTTCTTGGGCTATTCCAGCAGAAGACCGACTCGAGTGCCTTTACTGACAGAACGACTTCGCTTGCAGCGACTCTCGTGGGCACGTGAGCATATAGGTTGGTCCCTAGATGAATGGAAAACCGTGGCCTGGTCCGAAGAGTCACGATTTCAGTTGGTAAGAGCTGATGGTAGGGTTCGAGTGTGGCGCAGACCCCACGAAGCCATGGACCCAAACTGTCAGCAAGGCACTGTTCAAGCTGGTGGTGGCTCCGTAATGGTGTGGGCTGTTTTTTCATGGCATGGACTTGGTCCTCTGGTGCGACTGGACCGAACATTGACTGGAAATGCTTATGTTCAGATACTTGAGATCACTTGCCGCCATTCATGGACTTCATGTACCCAAACAACAATGGGATTTTTATGGATGACAATGCGCCATGTCACCGGGCCACAACTGTTCAGGATTGGTTTGAAGAACATTCTGACAATTCCAACGAATGATCTGGCCCCCCTAGATCTCCGGACATGAATCCCATCGAACATTTATGGGACATCATCGAGAGGTCTGTTCGCGCCCAAAATCCTTCACCATCAACGCTTTCACAATTATGAACGTCTATCGAGACAGCATGGCTCAATATTCCTGCAGAAGACTTCCAACGACTTGTTGAGTCCATGCCACGTCGAGTTTCTGCACTTCGTCGGGCGAAAGGAGGGCCGACACGATATTAAGAGATATCCCATGACTTTTGTCACTTCAGTGTAAAAATAATTACATTTCAGTTGATGCTCATAAAATATATTTTTGTATAATTATTATTATTTTTTTGTAGTTGTTGGACATCGGTGGGACTCGTTTTCTAATTATGTATAACACAAACAATACACCGACGGGGAATGAGGGTAGACAGAATCTTCAGGGAAGACTTTTAGGGGTAATTGCTCTGTATTTTCGAGTCGTATGAGAGAAAACCTGAATTTTTTCTCCAGGCAACTAGACTATTGATGCGAGACTGTTTTACACACTATCACAATCGCTATCGAGTCACCTCGTATTTGAAGTCATTTACTGCAATTGCCCATGGATTCGAGTCTGAGCTTTCTTGCACACTAGCTGAGCATCGTACCATTGGGTCAAAGGTAGGACATGTTTATCATTTTAAAAACTCTTTTTTATTACTTAATCTATTTAAGATTTAACGATTCACTCTAAGAGCTTCAAAAATTGCAAATGAATAATTTTTCGATTGCAATTTAAGTTAGAACAATTTATTAAAGGAAAAATAAGAAATCAAATTCCTTTTAAAATATAAATGATGGCTATTTCTGCTTAATACCAAATTAACTATTTAAATAAAATATATACAACTATGTTTTAAATATTTTTATTGAAAATAGAAGTTGTATAAACAAAACGTGCAATGATATAAAAGAAATATACAATGTTTGATTTATGAAATACATTCAAAAAACAATACACATTTAAGTGATTAAATTATGCCTTAAACAAATATTCACAACATAAATCTAAAGAACACAACATAAAAATGTGTTAATTTGAAACACAGTGAAATTTTAAATGTTATTAACACACAATAATAGCATATAATTGAGGATTCTAACTTATTACAATAAAAAAAAGAGATATACAATATTTGATTCGTGAAATAAATTCAAAAACAATATACATTTAAGTAATTTAAACATGCTGCAAACAAATATGCACAACATAAAACTAAAAATATACCACAAAAATGTAGTTATTTGAAATACAGAAAATGTTATCAACACATAATTAACATATGATTGATGATGCTAATATACAACTGCAAAAAAAAAAACCCTTTTTTCTAAAAAAATGGTGGAAACTTCAGTTATAGAAAGTTTCATTGTCTTTTGGACTTATAATTCTAGCTCTGTAGTAAATTTCTTTTGGGTACATCCAACTGTATGAATTATCAAACACAACAACATCTAAAAAATAATAATATTCAAAATGAGAACAAAAAAAAAAAATTATCAAAGGAAAAAAAAAAAAACAAAAAAAAAAATTTTTGTTTTAGACAATTAACATTTTTACTTAAGCAAATTGTTTAAAGAAAGAATTCTTATAATTTTGAAATAAATAAAAGTTAAATGAATTTTTTATTAGTTCCTATTTTTTTTATTAGTTCTGCTTATTTGTTTTATATAAAATAAAATTAATTAATTAACTTATTTTATAAATACCTACATCTGCTGAATTTTTCAGTTTTATATATTATTATACTGAAGAATCAAATGATAAAAAATAATTACATTGATTAATCAATATGCAAATATATTACAGAAAAAAATTCTGTCATCTTATAATTGCTATTGATACTATTTAATTTAAAACATTTGTATATTTCACCGATAGTTGGCAGCACTATAAGATATCTCAATAATAGATAATCAATATGCAAATTTATTAAGGAAAATCAAATGTTCTATCATCTAATATTTATTATTGATACAGTTTAATTTAAAACATTTGTATATTTCATCGATAGATGGCAGCACTATGAGATATCTCGATAATTGATCGCAGCTTCATAAGATATCTGACATAAATAAAACTAAATAAATTTAATTCTACAAAATTACCAAATTAATTAAGACTCACATTTTCCTGGTTTCTCACATCTGAAAAGTCCCTTTTCTGGCTCATAGCAGGTGTCTATCCTCTGTTTTGGAATGAGTTCAACAGGAAGAGATTCAGGTTGTCCTTTGAAGTAAATTACAAAGCCAATATCCTTGGTTTTTGTCTCGAACTCCCACTCGAGATACGAACCCGGTTCTTCCACCTCGAAACACCTCTCTTCCTTTGATAATCGGGTTACTGTCAATTTTTCTGCATCAGGGGCTTTCGATAGTTTCTTTTTCTGAATTGCACAAATAATAACATTTTGGTATTTTCTGTCCTTGAACAACCTAAAAAGATAAATAGAAGTGAAATACATATTAAATATTTCCAAGATATAAAGAAATTTTACTGCAAAGATCGAATTATAAGCCCAAATGACAATAAGACTTTCTGTAGTTAAAGTTTCAGTCCTTTTTTTTTTTTTTGGAAAAAAAAGATTTATTTTTACTATTTAAGTTACAATCATCACGTAAAAATAAATCTTAATAAATCTTTTCCCATAAACATTTTTTAAAAAAGTAATGATCAAACTACTAAATACCAAAAATGTTAATGTCAAAATTTAAAAGGAAATTTATTTTAATAATATTTTTTTTTTATTAAAAATATATTTCCTTTTTATTTTTCACAACATACCAATCGGACGAAAATTACGACAGCAATAACAAAAAAAAAAAAAATAATAATAAAATAAATGTCAAAAAGGACCGTTTAATGTGTCTTCTAATCTTTCAAAGTAATTTTTTCTTTTTCTTTTTTTTCTTCTTTCTTCTTTTTCTTAGTATTTTCTCTTTTCTCAATTTCTGATTTACTGATTTTCTAATTTTCCCACAAGATTATTAAAAAGTTAGTAGTTAAAGACTGTAGTGTTATAAACTTTTGCATGAATGTTCTACTTGTTTACTATCTTTTTTAGATATCTTTAGTTTTGCGGAATAAAAATATTATTTAGCTTTTATTTGGTATAAAAAATTATTCATTATTAAAAAGTTATTCATTTCATCTTTCAAAAGCTATCTTGATGGAGACATTGTTGATTACTTAAAAAAATATTGTGCATTTATTTTTTGTTATTTCTAGAAGCATATTAATTGAATTATAGAAATAAATTTCTTATTAACCTTTATTATAAAATTTACGAAAATTTTACTGGAAAAAGACTATAACTTTAGGATTTATGGAAAAGTTAAAGTGGAAAAAGTTAGTGGAGAGTAATTTAAAACGATAAAATTTTTCTATTCCAGGTACAATTTCTCCTTAACCTTCCTTTCCCTTCCTTAACCTTCCTTAAACTTCCCTTTCTCCTTAACCTCTTTCTCCTTTCTGAATCAAAATTCTGTAATTTCAATTAAAATATAACTAAAAGCAAAAATAACCTCCAAAAATTATTTCACGTCAAAATTCAGTTTTAAACTTTAAAATAAACCTTTTTTTCAATTTCTTCTATTAGCTCATACTCTCCCTATATATATCTTGTTCAAATTTTCAATCGTTCATAAAATACCCTTTATTCCCTTCACTACAAGTTCAAATACATTTTTTTGAACTTGCAGTGGATGACACTGGATGTTAATACAGTTTTCTTTTCAAATATTAATTCATTCATTAAATTTAATTCATTAATTTTAGTTTTTTAGATTTAAGTTGCATCTATCTACCAATAGATGGCGCCAGATAAATTTAAAAAAAATGAATGAAAATTATTTATAAAGGACTTTTTTTGCAACATAGTGAAACAAAAGTAGGAATTGACTTACATTTTTTTTTTTTTTTTATATTACTTGTTTAAATTGCAACTTACATTAAAAATAATTATACTTACAAACGATTTACACAGTGGATTACCATCTGGGTCTGTCTTCATTCCACCCAGAAACGCTGGAAGTACATCTGCATCTGTCATTGCTAAGAGATCTTTTTGCCAAGAATCTATTTTCCAAAATTAACAACAAATCATCTCCTTGTATTATAACTAAATTTTTACTTGTATCAAAAACTTTCTTAATTAACAAAGAAACCTACAGTTACCATCTCCTCAGGATTCTAACTCCATCTTTTGATTATCCACACAAAAATTAAATGTGGTTTTTTTTTTATCACTAGTATATCTGAAGAATTTGACCGAATTGCTATAATCTATGGATTTTCCCATTGATTTTTAAATACAATAATAATTTAATTTTTGAATCTATTAAATAAATTTATATACAAAAAAAAAACTTCGAAGTACAGCTATACATTAAAAAATTATCACATTTTGTAAGGCCTCATTTGATGTCAGTTGCATCTCCTAAGGACATGTCAGACCGTTTGATATCATCAGAATTCATATAGAAAAGGAATTCATCGATTTTTACGTGTTTTAATCACAACAATTATTTACACAGTTATTTATGTTTGAAATTACATACAAGTCCCAAATTTTTACAATTACCAGAAAAGACTGCGTGTTTCTTTTTTTCCAAGAGTTCATTAGTACACTCCACAAGCAAAAGGTGTGCACAAAGCTCAATTCTATTGTTATGGAATTCTAGTCTAATTCAGGGAGGGCCAACCCAAAATATCTTGCGGGACACTTTGGAAATGCATCCTAACTCCACGGACAGCATATAAAATTATTTATCCCCATATTAGATTTAGACCCACTGTAGACATTTTTTGGGAGTGAAAATTGAAACATAATGAAATACACAGTCCAGTCACATTAATGTGACCACCACCTACTTTCGACGTCAACGTGAAATAACCAATCATAAAAGGCAGACGGCAGCGCATTGCAGTGGAGTGTACACAAAGAATTCCACTTAATACCACATTCCCCTCTCCACTTAAAGCCAGAATATACAAGAGTGTATATTCTAGCTTTTGGCAGGTGGTCACATTAATGTGGCTGATTGTGTATTATTATTGTGTTTATTATTATTCTTACATTTAAACATTAATACAATAATAATGATACTAAACGCACATTGTAAAGAAATATAGAACACTAAAAATAAATATAAAACATGTATAAATATAAACGAAATAAAAAAAAAAAAAAATGAAATCATTAAAAAATGTTCATTTTATTAGTGCGATATTGGTTTCTCCGCTCTTTCACATAGCCTTTGCAAATCGATCTCCATTTTTTGTATATGCACATCGTAATAGATGTTGCAGGTTAACGTCCGTTATGTTTCAGAGTGTTTTGTGTAGGGTCCATTTCATATTGGAAAAAAAAGATTACCACGTGTAAGTTGAACCAAAAACGCTAACAACTTCATCTCAGAGCCTGGTTTGCTCTGCTATTAACAATCAACTGTGCATATCTAGGTAAGGTCACTGCGTCACTGAGGTCACTAAAAGTGAAACATAGGACCTGTTATATTCGATGTTCCAGGATGCGGCTCATCGAGTTCGCAGAATATAATTTTATTATTCGGTGAACTCATAACTGCAAACTCACCCATAAAACAAGCAATATCTGTCTTGTATTCACAAGAATATTTTTTTTTAAATCAAAGTTCATTTTTTATCATCATTTCGACAGTTAATTTTTGAATATATGGATGCACAAATAATGCATTTTTTTAGCACATTGGTTTTCAGTACTTTGGCCATTATAAAATTAACAAATATTGTAAAAGTGTGATAAATCTCACGGACCGGAAAAATATACAAAGCAGGCCGCGGGCTGGCCATCCCTGGTCGAATTTTAATGTGGCGCCATCTAGCTCCACTATTTTTAATTAAGTTCGTTACAATTTTAAGGTATTTTCATATTCGGTATAAAAAAATTATATTTTTGATATTATAGTTCAGAGATTATGTCATTCTTTAATGAAGAGATCACAGACATAATTTGGAGTTTTCGGCTGTAAAAAATTATTGTTCATAAATTTGTCCTCAAATATGTTTTAATAGGGAAACTGTACCTGTTCCATAGATGCTTATCTTCTGTAGTAATGCAGATGACAGTACTGTTTTGACAACAGAAAACGCTAATGTGAAGTATGTAGAAGCTGTAAAACAAATAAAAATTTAAAATATTATCAAAATACTAAATATACTGTTTTTATTTTTTTTTTAATAGTAAATGATGATTGATATTTAAAATGTGAAAATTTGTTCAATTGCCCTATAAATAATATCTTGGATAAAGAAGTTATTTTTAATACAATCACCAATTTATGGACTTTCTAAATTTAAACAATTTTGTCTAAAAATAGTATAATTTTTTAAATTTTTAATTTTTTTGTGCAATATTTCTACATTTATAAGTCTGAGACAGATTTATTGTTTGTACATGTGGCGACATCTTTTTTCATTATTTTTAAGTAATTTTGAACACTGTTTATTTTGCTTTATTGAAATGGATCAAGTTTTATTAAAAATCAGAAAAGATGCATTCCAAAAATTAATACTTCCTTAAAATTATTTAATTAAATTTAAATTTGGAACAAGTTAAGAAAAATAATACAGTTAAAATGCGACGATTCCAACAAAATGAATGGACATAAATAAACAAAATTAATTAAATTTGATGATGATATGGGCTGATAGAACTTAATACACACACATACTGCGATACACACATGCGAATACACATACAATGCATTCAATCATAATTTAAAATGATCAATTGTATATTACTTTAAAGTTAAAGTTATTTTTGCATTACAATTTTAATTTAATTTATAAGTACATTAGATACTTATTTGAATCAACTTTAATCTTAATAAAAATATTGTCTTGAATTTCTTATAATATGTTAAAAGATTCACTGTATTTTGAAATACTTTGTATATGTAGATAATATAAAATTAATTAAAAATAAAAAATGAAAATAACATATGTTTAGCTTCAGATAAATGTAAAATATTTTTTTTTCTAACGATCATCACCGATGTGTTAGTTCAAATAAAGTTTCATCAAATTGGTTGAAGAAATATAAATTTTTCTTTCTATTAACAATCCAAAAATTAATGCTGCAATAGTTGCAGTCGAATATCACGTTAAATCAGCAGTTTAAAAATTTCTACACTTTCAACATTTGCAGTTAGCTGTAGTATAATTCTTAAATATATATTTCTTTAGCAATTCATAAGCATATACACGCCGTTAAAATTGCTACACCAGGAAGAAATGCAGATAACAAAAATGATATTAATATGAACAAATATATTAATGAATATGGACAAATATATTATACTGGAAATAACGAGTGATAAAAATTTCAAGAAATTTGGAAAAAAATTGAACAAAATAGACAAAAATAGATAAAAATTTCAAGCAATCTGAGAAATCAGTACTCAGAACAACCACATCTGGGAGTAATAAGAGCACTTATACGCCTGTGCATTGATTGGATGACATGTACAGGTACACATGCCCATGCAGCTTCAACACGATGCCACAGCTCATCAACTGTAGTGACTGGCGTATGGTGAAGAGCCAGTCGCTCGGCAACCATGGACCAGACGTTTTCTATTGTTGAGAGATCTGGTGAACGTGCAGTTCAGGGCAGCAGCCGAACATTTTCAGTGTCAAGGAAGGTCCGCGCAATACCGGCAACATGCAGTCGTACATTATCCTGCTGAAACGTAGGGTTTCGCAGGGATCGAATAAAGGGTAGAGCCACGGGTCGTATCGCACCATAAATGTAACGTGCACTGTTCAATGTGCCGTCAATGCGAGCAAGGGGTGACCGAGACGTGTATCCAATAGCACGCCAGGTGATGAGCCAGTAGGACGATGACGAATACAGGCTGCCAATGTGCGTTCACCCCCGATGCCGCCAAACACGGATGCGACAGTCTTGATGCTGCAAATGGAACCTGGATTCATCTGAAAAAATGACGTCTCGTCATTCGTGCGCCCAGGTTCGTCGTTGATCACACCATTGAAGACGCTTCTGTCTGTGAGCTAAGAGTCCATGCTGCTACAAACGTCGTCAAACTGTCCGTGCAGACACTTGCTATCTTGCAAATGACTCCAACGCGAGCAGCAGTACTGCGATACGATAAACCGCAATCCCGGTACGCTACAATTCGAACTTTATGAAAGTCAGAAACGTGCTGGTACGCATTTTCTGCTTCTTACACGAGGCATCTCAGCAATTGTTCACCAGGCAACAACGTTCAAATGCAATTTGTGTATGAGAAACCGGCTGAACAACTTCCTCATTTAAACACATTGTAGGTGTCGTACCTGCGCCTGCTTCGTCTGAATACGCTGAAAGGCTAATCGTTTGCATATCACAGCAGCTTCTTCCTGTCGTTTAAATTTCAAGTCTGTAGCATGTCGTCTTCTTGGTGTAGCAGTAGTGTATTTCTACAAGGATACAATTGCTTACAATAGCTTTTAGTTTTAACTGTTCACAATTTTCCAGTTAAAATCAATAAGAAATAATTTAGTGATTATTTGTTGTAAACTTACCGTTAATAAACAGCACTCGATTTATTCGCTCGGATAATTATCTTGAAAAATTATTGCAAACTGCACTATGCATTCCAGAACTAAACAAAAAGAAGACACGCATTTAAATATGAATTGGATGAAAATATTAATGAATTTCATTAAATCTTGCTCCTTGTAGTATTTATCGGTTTTAATATACATTGAAATCCAATACATAATTACAAAAGGTTAACTTATTATCAAATTAAAATTAAAATACGAAATATTTGATAAATTGTTAGTTATACAATTATTTATTATATTTTATATTTGTTTATATAAAATATAATAAATATATAAAAATATAGACAAAATATAGAAATTCAAATTAAAAATATTTGTTTAAAAAAATTCAATAGTAAAATTAAAAGAAAATTTGTAAAAAAAAGGAGAATAATAAAAAAAAAAATGAACTCCTTTCAAAAAAAAAAAAAAAATTTGTAAAATAATCCAATTAAAAATATATTAATAATAATAGAATATGTAATTTTTTTTGGTGGGGAAAATATAGAAAAATGAATATTTTTGCTAAAAAAATAATAAATTATCAAATAAATAGATTTTAATAATTAAAATGTCCTTTTTTAATAATGTATTCTTGGCCTCGCCTTTGGCAGATACTTGAATGGGAAGAAAAAGTAGGCGAAGATTACAAAGAGTAACTACTCTCGTCTAAGCACATTTGAAGACCTTGAATGAATATGGAAAGCAGATATTTGTCTTCCAGGATAGTCTGAAAGTAATCGATAGATTTAATACGGACATCTGTCTAACCAGTTCCTTCATTCTATTTCCTGATTCTCAAGTTATCTGTTGTTCTAATGCAGCTGGCAATACAGAGACAGTTAACCTTGATGCCATTAGCAAGGGCTAGAAGGCATGCTACAGACAAGCCTAATACTACATCTCACAACGCTCTACGATCCTATTAGACCGGGGCCTACTTTTAAAAGTGGATCCCGAACCACTACAAACATCCATGGCACCACCGAAACATCCGTGGAATCGAACTCGTAACCTGTGGTACCAAGCGTCAGAACGCTACCCATTCGGCCGTCTGGTCTGGCCGACGCAACTAGCCTTCTTCCACCGAAATTTTGATTACCAAGATGGCTTTTCTCTCGATTGCTGCAGATATTTTAGTCTTTGTGGAGAAAATAAGGTCTGCTACAAACTGATTGAATCACAGAAGTTCCTTTTTCTTCGGATCGAAAGAGCCAGAAAATGATCTTCAGAACTGATTAACTGACTTGTGATTTATTTGTAAATTTTGCGAGCAACATTTAAAAACTAAAAAAAAAATCAAAATTTTTGGTGTTTAGAGTAGTAGTAGTACTAGAAGTTGAAGGAACTATAAGTATTAAAAAGTTGAATAAAGTAGAGTAGAGTGGAGAATATTAGAAGATGTAGAAACCTCGCAGTATATGACTAAAAATACACTGAAAAAGATCTTTAACCTATCACAAGCAAATGTGAATATAATTATTCCATATCTAGAAAGCTAACTGTGCAATCTTAAGGTTATTTTAGTTAGCGGAACACTAGTCTCTGGGGGTGGTCTGACAGTCAATTGTCTAGTGCCGTTGGTAGTAAAGGTTCCAGGATCAATTCCTGGTGGTGGTATGGATGTCTCTTAAGGCTCATTCCCACCGAGGCGTGAGGTGTTTAAGCGTGAAGTGTTGACCAATTACTAGGCTTACCAAGTTCGCCTAAAACAGGTTTGAAATTCACCTCTTCGAGTTGACCCACTTTCAACTCGAAGCGGAACTTCACTAGGCGTAATGCTATTTCTCACGTTTCGCTGTGAAGGGGTCGAAAAAATTTTCTTGCCTGTCGCGTGAACTAACAAAAGTTGCTTTTACTACAAATGCTATAACTCACATACTAATAGTGCAACAGCTGTCAAATTTATACACGTGTCTTTTGAAGGTTAGGGCTAACTAAAAATCATGTGAATTTAATACTAGTAGAGCCATCTATGTGTCAGCCTATGAACTTTTCAGCCCATATGATAAAACCATATCCATATGATAAATCCCTTTACATTTAGACAACCACACACTTTCTTAATAATCCATTCTTGGCATCCTCAACAATGCATTCGAAGTAAGAAGTGAGTATTAAGAAACATTTACCGGTTCAAAATCACGGCATTCACGAACTTACGCATAAATGCCCATTGAGGAAAATAAGGGTGGAGACTAATTATTCCAATTTATTTACTTTTGTTACTCAGTAATATTCATATATACCATTTTTATTACACTAATGTAAATATACTTTTTCTAGTCTACATTTTCCAAGATACAAAAGGAAGCAAGAATTTATTGTTTAAATTAATCTAGTTTTTTTATTTTATTATTTGTGAATGCAGTGCTCTATATTTATTATATTTTGCTTCTCTTGTTATGAGGCAAATTATATTCATTAATTTCTACTGTTAGTATTGGAAAGTATTTATAATATTTTTAGCAAATATTCACAGTAGGACAAAACTATGAATTGAAAGTTTAATTATAAACAATAAAACTTCCTTGCTTATTATTGAAATACACGTAAACAACTGAAACATGAAATTAAACAAAATATTACAAAATGTATATACATACATTCTCGGTGAGTAGATTTAGCAAAAGTCCAATTTTTGAAATTCATTATATAGGTGGACTTCGAAAGCAGTTTGCCAGTCTGGAAGATCAGGTTCAAATTTTAGTAACAAATTTCAAATTTCCAAAAAAAGTATGCAAGAAACTAAAGTACGAATGCGAGTTTTATTTTTCTTATAATTATGTTGAATATTTTAATATAAGTATGTTGATACTAAAATATTGAATGTAATTTTTTATCAAAGTGGAAGAAAAAAACTTTTTAGTATTTAATATATTTATTATTTTTATTTTCTAAAAAAAAAATTAAACGCTATTTTTACCAGAATTGCTACTTTTAATTTCATCAATCGTCTATATTTAGAGGATACTGGTGATATTTGTGATAATATTACTGATGATAATGATAATATTTGGTGATATTATTATTAGTGATATTGATGATATTTTGTGATATCATTATTGGTGATATTGCTAATATTTTGGGATATTATAACTGGTCATATTGATGATATTTGGTGATGTTATATTTAGTGATATTGATGACATTTGATTATTATGTTCACTTGCCTGCTATTTATTTGAAAAACGTTACATTTAATTTTTCTGAAATTTAACAAATGATTTTGAGTAATGAAGTGAAATTTAAGTCATTTTATATAAAATGTTTAGAATCTTGAAAAAACGTTGAAGGAGAATATATTATTTCATATTTTCCTGCGTATTGTTTGATACTTTCCCGCATATTGATTTTTCATTGAAAAAATCTGATCATGAATATAATTAGCATGTCGTCACAGAATAAAAAGCACTTTAGGTTGTTGTATTATATTGAAGATTTTTAAAAATTACTAATCATTCTGAACTGAATATTAAATGATGTAGCGCATATTTTTTGTACTCAAAAATCGCCACAAATCTTTTATTGTTAGTTATCTAGAACTATCATCAGTGATTGCATATATTCAAGAAGATTTACAATTTATCGATTTTTAATAAATTATTCATTGTTTACTATACAAGAGGCAATTTTTTTGGTTCTCCAAAACATTTTTTGTTGTTCTTCTTCAATGGTACAACTGCCCCATGATAGGGCAAGTCGTCTGCCTACTAGAAGATCTCCATAACATTTAAATGGTCATAATAATTTAGAATATAATATAATTAGAATTAAATGCTATTTTTCTTATTATTTTTGGACATGAAATAAATCTTCCTTGTTGAAACATCGAGACATAAAGCCTTAAAAAAGACGATATATCATTGTCTGATCAGCACTGGAACTTCAAAATTTACAAGAAGCAGTTTACAAGCTTTGATCTATTCGCATCACATATAGATTATATGGGATGCAGTTAATTATACT
>BPLR01002242.1:0-74260 GCA_021605095.1 Caerostris extrusa
GCCACGTATTGCCCGGGACCTACAATTTAACGTGGATCTCCGAACCACTCACAAACATCCATGCCACCGCCAGGAATCGACCCTGAAGCTTGTGGTACCAAAGGCCAGAGCGCTAGCTTTGGCCATCAGCGTTAACATTTTTTACGAGAAAATATAATGACATACATTTTTACTGTAATTTTCATAATGAATCAATAATTTTTGTTTATGCAAATTTATTTATAAACTGAAAATAGATTTGTGGATAAAGAAACTCAATAGATGTTCGATGTCATGAATTAATTTCAAAATATTTAAACTCATTAGAGTATATATTTTACATTAAATTCTATCATCCTGATTTAGTTTTCAAAAATTGAACTGTAAAACTATGTATACTGGGAATGTAGTATAATATATATTGTTCTGGGGGAAAAAATGCATTGTAGAAAATTGACATATCGCTGAATAAGTATTGTCCATGTTGCAATATAGGTGCATACCATTTTACGGATATCGTTTGAGCGGTCTATAAGAGAAAGGCTGCAGCACCACCTGGTTGCAAGTAACACAAAAGTGGGAGAGCGTGAATCTATTTTCCATACTCAGAATACATATAATGACCCTTTTTTCATAGCGATGGGGTTGAACGGTGTAGAAGTGGATAAACTTCAACACCTCTGGTGGTACTTACAAACAAAGAGGATAGAATAAAAACATTCTCCATGTTTTGTCAAAGACAAAAATTTCATCAAAATGGGTCCAGCCGTTTAGAAGGAGTTCAGTGACAAAACGCATCTACAGAAGAATATATATTATATAAAGCTGCTTCGAAAATTAAGACAATCGCTAATTTAGTTTTAAATAAAAAAACCAAACCAAACTATATTACCTTGAAGGGAGAACAAGATAAATGGTAAAAGTGGCAGATTTTCAATGAGATGACAAATTCCACCCAAAAGTAGAACGAGAAATTTGTCAGCATTCGAAAATTAAAAACGACGCTCTCCCTCTACAAACACAAGGTCAGTCCGTATTTTCATTTCTTAATATGGTTATTTCGAAGATAAAAACATTGCGTTACAGTGACGGGTAAAATACCAATTCAACACCTGCGACGTGTTGGCATTTGCTTCATCATTTCGTTATTTTATTATAATGACAAGCACCAAAACACCAACTACTTCAAATGACGAAAATAATAAATTCCAAACAATCGGAAGTTCTTTTATGTCCTTGTATCGCATAAGATCAGTATTCATTGTCGAAAGACCACCGCTCAGAGTGGGGAAGTCACTTTTAAGAGTAAACAAGGCATGAAATTTTGAGTACATATAAAGACATCTTTTTTAAATAAATTGAGATCATCTTTAGCATAGCTTCTTAATCGGATATCAGTGAAACCACAAAAATCCTTTTTAGGCAAGTGTGCACGTAAATAACTTAAGTGCCAAACAAAAGACGTGGAGGGGGCCAAAATCTAGTTTGGTCTCCACGGGGGTAGGGCCAGGCACGCACACAGAACACTTCCGCCCCACACCAAGCAGACGACTCCACGTGGGACGGTGGCCTTATGAGAGTCAAAAACATCAGCTGGCTTCGAGGTGGTTCGCCTTGACAACTTTTCCAAGAAACAAAAGTTAGATATGCGCACGCATTTTCTTTCATTCTTTTGCCGACGAGTTCTTTGCTTTACTTAAGTTGCAGTTATGAATGACAGATTAAACAGATGTTTGTAAGCAATCATGATTTTTAACCGTTTTGAGGCTCTAAATCAAAATTAAAGCTCAAATGCAGAATAAATCGGCAATATTACAACATCAATGTTCTTGTGGGTTTATTGCAACACAACTGAACATAATACAAATCTTATTTAAATTGATCAATGCCATAAATAATCATCAATACTGACAAAAGACGTAAAACCGAAAAAATGTCAAAAATGCATTGCCATACGAAGTTTCCCATTTCAATGACGTTACAGTACCCTAAATAATGTTTTAAGTATAAATGTTCAAACTTCTTAAAATTCAAAGAATTCACGAACAAATGAAAAAGATACGATTTTTAAAGACTTTTAAACTTGGAGAATGTTGAAGACCTTGGACAACTGCCCTTTTTATTTTATCCCAGATGTAGATAATAGGAGAAACGTGACCTTAAAATCTTATACGCATGGATAATTCCATGAATGTAGGAGTAGTAAATTTCATGACTACTCACCACAGAATTAGCCATTTTAACAATCACTTGAAATTGCTTAATTTATCATTAAGTTATTCATACAAAAAATGTAAAACTGCGATCTTAAGAAATCAAATTACTCAGAATGAAATCATTTTTTAACATGCATCTATGAAGGTGGACATCTACGTTGGTCCAGTTAATATTGATTATAAATCGGAATTAATAAGTTCAGCCCATTTGCAACACATTTCATAGCTATTTTTGCTTTAAAAAATATTGGATTATATGAAATTATACATATTGGTTAGGTTTTCACTTTATATTATGTACATGAAACCGATTTACTAAACGCCAGTATTCAATAATGAGTGACGTAAAGCATATTTGCTCTAATAATCCAACTGGATCAATCAATAATCAACTCGTCAAGAGACTGACAGGAGACGCCAACAATATTATTTTCATGGACAATATTTTCTGTTCATTTCAGTTCCAAGACGTGCATCGGAATATTCTAACCATACCTTTTCTAGTTAATCTATATAATCTATCTTTCGAGTTTACGGAGATACATTTATGTAGATTATTACGTTTTACCCTCCCCCATCAAACTGTAGCGATATCCGTCATAAGAACTCTAGCAGCCCAATAAAATTTAGCCTTTGTGAAGTTATAAAATCAAGTGCAGTGCATGTTGTCAAATGTAAGAGGTCCATAGTTTCATCTGACAAGCACAGACGTCATTAGCGTAGCTACTACAGTTCACTGCCATCAACAAATGATCCATTTGAACTTTGCATTGGTCGAAAGTATGAGAATGGGTTACAAGACACGGAAAAGTTTTTTTTTTTTTCCCTTCATCCAACTATAGCGATATCCACCATAAGAACTCTAGCAGCCCAATAAAATTTGGTCTATGTCAGAATTTTGGTAAAGTTGTCAGAATTAAAAGTCATAAAATCAAGTGCAGTGCCTGTTGTCAAATGTAAAAAGTCCATGGTTTCACTCGGTACATAGAGGACATGCACCATTAGTAGCTACACCAATGTGGTGCAATGCGGTAAGTGTTTATGAAGAAAATCGTGCCCTGTCGAGAGTCTTGAAATGTACTGTAAAAACTGCACGGGGCAAGTCCATTGGGATGGGTGATGAAACAAGCATATTCCACGTTTTATCAATTGAAAGGAGTTTATTTTAAGGGCCTGTCTCTTCTTCTCTCTCTTTTACCTCAGAACTAAATGGACGAAAAGGTAAAGGAAATTGTGGCTGTGGTAGCTGACAACTATTTTTGACCAAGAGGCCGGCCTTTTCATTTCCAGAAGTAATTGCATTGGACAGATTTATCTTAGCCTCTTCGACAAGGAAGCAGTCACTAGGTGTATGGAAGACAGTTGCCAAGATTGAAGTTTGGGAGTCAATAAACTTTAATATATAACTGCTTTATTAAGCATTATTATTTTTTTTCATATTTAAATCAAGTCTATCAGAACAATGTTTATTTAACAATGCAAAATACTACTAATATGCATTAATGGAGTTTTATTTGGACGAACTTCTCAGAGAAGGCAAAAAACTGAGTTTTTATTTTTTATTTTTTTTGCGCAAGGCATTTCTGTGAGGATGACGCAAGGAAAGGTAAAGCCATGATAACCATCCAGCGAAAGCAATCTTTTTAATCATGCGAATACATTAATCTGGTATTCGGACGATTCACCAATAATGAAATGGCAGATTAGGGATCTTTGCCGAGGAAGCGGGGATCAGGCCCCATAAATGTCCGGAAGCCGCCCTGCCCTATCCGGGCGAGGGTGCCAAAAATTAGTGCGGTGACGGAGGAAGTCTCTCCCCGGTGACGCATCACAACACGGATGTTTTGCGAATCGGATCGGGGACACGCAACCGCTATTTTTAACGCGCCTGTGTCGTGTTGCCCACCGCGCAACAATGTCATAAACACACCTCGGCTGCGAGCCCGTCACCGTCGCAATCATACATTCACGCACCCCAACCATAACGTGCCAACAGTGCTACCATCTTCGCGATTTACTCCCGTTCGCATTTAACAACGGTTATAAGCATATACAATTTATTTCAATACACGGAAAAACAAATTAGTCAAAATACAAGAATCCATAATATTGGCCCTAAGAAACCATTATATTTAATCAATGCAAAAGATAATTGGCCTTGTTTACAATATAATTTCTGTCTAAAATTCAATGATAGAATACACGGCTTATGAAAACAAATTTACTAATAATAAAATATATATAATTTAGATCTTTCAAAAAATATCAAACTTTGATTTTATAGAGAAACTAAAAAATCAGAAAAAGCAAGCTATTCGTGCATATGCTAACTGGTTAAAAAGTTAATCAAACACCTTATATTTTAATCTGAAATGCTGAATTCCTCAATAACGGAACAGTGAAGAATTTTCAGATTTTTCAAAAGTGTTCGAAAGTTTGTTGTTCTACGGTCACCTTGTGCACAAGAGGGCTCAACAGATTGGGACCTACAGTTCAGTTTAACATGGATTCCGAACCACTACCAAACATTCATGCCACCGCCATGATTCGAATCTGAAGACATACCAAAGGCCAGAGCGCTAGTCAGTTGGCCACTAGGCCGCAAGTGTTCGAAAGAGAGCGATATAACCAGTGAACGATTAGCATTGGTTCTTCTATAGCAATCCCTTAAAGTTAAAGAATAATAAATAATTGTTAAAATTAAGAAATAATTGAGTAGATTTAAAATTTATAAATCAAATAGATTATAGATTGTGTTTAAATTGCTTTTAATTATTTAAAATTAATAT
Organism: Caerostris extrusa; assembly: GCA_021605095.1. Lineage (NCBI taxonomy): Eukaryota > Metazoa > Arthropoda > Arachnida > Araneae > Araneidae > Caerostris > Caerostris extrusa. The sequence continues at coordinate 4,985 of BPLR01002242.1, forward strand.
TGATATGCAGCGAGTGAATTGCAATTTTTCAAACCAATTCCCAGTTCTTTAGATGTCACTAGTTAGTGTTGCACACTGTTTTATTACATCATATTTCAGTTGAAAAAATTCACTCGCATCTATAAACTTTCTAGTTTACACTCGTCTATATTCCTTTGAGAAATGCGACAAAGCCCAAGTTCATGTGTCTAGATTAAAAACGTAGTAACATAATTCAACTTGCGTTTGAAAACTGACAACACTAAAAAGCAAATAACTCCCAATACAGTAAATTTTAAAGTACGAAACGGGATTTGAAAGTATACTCAAATTTACAAAAATTAATCTTGTTGTGACGATATAACTAAACGGAAGTTCTCATCTTAGCTGATCAGATGGTTTGAGTTATGGCAAGAATAGCGATTTTGACCATGCATTACTTGAAATGTAATTAGATATGAAAATAATGGGAAAAACCGTTATACAGATGCACACATAAAATTAAGGAGTTAAATCCAAGCTTTTTAAATAACGTTAAATATTGAAGGAACGCATGGAAACCATCCGTCACTAGTATACGCTCTTGAAATGACAGGTTTGGCATTGACTTAAGCATGGTCAATGACAATTGCTACTCGTACAGTCGTCTACCAGCAGCTTTTCGTTCGGGAATGAGGCACAGTCTGGAGTTGCGAAAGAGAGAGGAATCTTTCTGGCAGCCGGCGCGCGTGACAAGTCGACGCTTCTATATCGGGCCCCCGAGTTGGAAGCGACAACCTGCTTTCTGCTATTCTGGAACCAATCCCGGAGGCAACAGTTGGCATTTCGATGCGCAAGTTGCCTAGCGCTTGGTGCCTGCCATTTTCGGAAATCTCGAAACTGCCTTACAGCGTAAACAATCTCTCACCCGAGTGTATTAAACTGCATGAGTAGAGAGAACCTTGTGAGAAAACCTATTGAAAAGTGTAGTTGACATTAGAATTTCATATTCTTAATCACTGGGATCAACACACGAATTGTTGGGGGTGGGAGAGAAGTTTCCTTTCAAAACGTAGTGGGGAGGGAGGCAAATTGGCAACTGGCACACCGATTACGGAGTACCTCCTTATCTTAATTCATATATAAATTTACAATGGCTGCTTAAAGTTAGTAAGTGATAAATAAAGTTTCTAAAAAATTAAAAAAAATACCAAAAATAAAATGATAAATTCTTTTAACTTTTTTTACACTAAAAAATTCGGTACAATTAGGGACCAGTTGTCGATGTCATAAAATTATTGAATATGATTAAAAATTGAGATTGCTGAATGTGTTAGCCGTAACGATGAATCTGAAAATAGAAATCAATAGCATTAAATTTTGTTTATGCTAAGAAGTCAGATTTCTTCTAAAAGAAAAATTATCCGTTAAAAAGATAATGTCAAGAATAAAGATTAAACACGAGATACACACTTAAAAGAATGAGAAAAACTTGTAATTCCCCATGGAAGTTATTTACTATCTACAAAAAAATAACCTTGAACTGGTATTTTAACATATTGAGCTACACAAACATTCCAATATTTACAATTTTTCACTTTAAGACATTTAATCAAGAAACGAATAAATGACATCACTGTTAATGACCTATTGAATATCGACGATAGGAAAAAAAAAAAAAAAAAAAAAAAGACTAATTGCAAAATGCATTTGGGTGGTATATTATTGAAAGTAAATTAAAACTTTTCTTAAATAAAATAGTTGCAAAACAAAAAATGCTATTTGATTTCTTAAAGAATTATTTCTTAAAATTATTAAATTCACACCTTTGGGTAATGAAAGATTTCAAACACTGACATTTTTAATGTACATTTCTTATAAGCCGTGTCTTACTTAATGGCCACAGACACAATATAGGATTACATTGAAATGTAGTTTACGATTTTGCAGTCTTTAGGAACACGAAGGATAAACAGATTGTAGTTTGAAGTGGATTCCGAACCACTGACAAATTTGGTTTGGCTTGCCGCTGTACGGTGGTCATTTTGTGCACACTTTGGGGTAATTAGACCGGGACCTGCAGTTTACTGTGAATCCCTAATTGCTCAAATATTCCTGTCACCGCCACGATTCGAACCTGAAGTCTGTGGGACCAAAGGCCAGAGCACTAGCCAATTGGCCATTAGGCCGCAAACCACTGACAAACGTCCATGTCATGTCCAGGATTCAAATGTGAAGCCTGTGGTACCAAAGGCTATAGAGCTAGTAGTCACTTGGCCACCAGGCCGCTACACCTATAAAGAAAACCAAGCAAGAAAGGAAAATCTAATTCCAGGTGTAACATAGATTACGTGTCGTTGGTAACAATACGATACAAAGTAAATCATTTTAAATTTCAATTCCATTTGGTGACAAAAAACTATTAAGATGGATTCCAATAAAACTTTTGTATGTGTACTAGTTTACTTAAATTCACGGGCGCGATGCAATACAATGAGAAATGGCCATTTCTAAGTGCTGAGGAATTGTTTTCGCTCTGACTGACGCGGGTCATAAACCTTGGCCTCCAACCACTTCCGCCAAAACGCTGGAGCGACCGAATCATGGCCCAAAGGGAGCAGAGAAGGGGTAGGGGGAGATGAACCCGTCAATTCCCGCTCGAACGAGTTCCAAATAACAAAAACAAAGCGGGCCGTTAAAAACAAAGCGATTAGCGCGCGGGAGAAAATGTGTCAGCGTATCAGGAGGTGCGAGCCGCGGTCCAACAAGTGGAACGGCCGGAGAAGAAAGTGCGGAGAAAGCGACCCGCTTTCGTTTCACTGTCATCGACCCGCCGACACACTTTGGTCCGACAACCCTTTCGCCCCGAATGTGGGTCGCGCGCACATTTTGCACGACTTTTTGGCCAAAAATACACAGCCCGGCCCCGCTGGGGGCAGATGCTATCGACATTGTTATGAAGTTATAACTGTGTCATAAGCCCATCCATCTGTCTGTACCTAAACCCCAGTGTGATACTGATAGATCGAGACTAGTTCTAAAATTGGTACCAGAAAATAGGATCGAAAGACAATTTAATTTTCCTAAAAACGAAATTATAGCATGTAGTTAAGAGAATGGTTAAGTTTTTGCGATCTGTGTTCAAATACTTTGTCATTCTCGATGTTTTCAACAATAGAAAAATTAGTTTCCGCATTAATCGCTTAGTTGGCAAGTTCAATATAGCCCAGGTTCGGTTTGTCGTTCTACAGTCATCTTATGCACACGAGGGCTAAACAGACCGGGATCTACACCACTGACATCCATGCCCCGCCACGATTCGAAACGCGTGATACAAAAAGCCAGAGTATTAGTCACTTGGCCACCAGGCCTCAATATAGCTCAGGAGACTTAATGGCATCCATTTGTGTTTTTCTACATACAGATGATTCGTAGGAAGGATATTATCATAGTTTCAAAGTCCGCGGTTTATTTCTAAACAACTTAGCTTCACAAATGTAATGGCGCGTAACTGAATTTTAAACCGACCATTTCAATAGTTTACATAATTTTGTGATTAATATATACGGCTTACCCAGTTGAATAGTTCAAGTTGCTTTATTGTATGACTAAATTCTAGAAGACCTTATTTTCCTTTCAACCATCTTTTCTATAAGAGCAACAACGCGATAGCGAGTAACGGCATTTTTTTTTTTTTTTTTTCTTTTTGCGGGTACTAAAAATCAAAAAGCATGATTTGACTAATGTTCCTTTCGGGGGAAAAACTCTGGATATAGATGAGAAAAAAAAAAACAACTCGAATCAGTTATATGGAGAATTTGAGCAATTTGGTATTGCTTAAGATTAATTGCTAATAAGATTAAATTAATTGCTTATTGATTAATATTTTATAAGAGCAACTTAATATTGCAGCAATGGCGAATTCAAATACAGTTTTCTTGCGGATTGTGACTTAGGCATGAAAAAGGTCGCTGTTCTTAAAGGAGTACCGACCCTGGCGTTCTAAACATCAAATTCAAGTTGCATTAAGTTGGCCAATTTTGATCTAAACATATATAATCGTTCCCAAAACAATTATCCTATTTAAATTTGTTTAAATGAGATTTTGCTTTTGTAAAGAACCACGTATGCAATCCCAGGTATTTCCTTGAATGATGATCTTCAATTTTAAATTCCTATTCAGCAAACATTGATAAGAGACGAAAAAGGCAATTCTTTTAAAATTTTATACCATTATAAATGTTTTGGCAGAATGGTGTTTCACATCACAAAGACCATAAAGCAGGAGTATCTAATTGCTTATCCCTTTTAGGTATATTATTTATATAATATCTCGAGTGCTTTTTGATCTATTACAAGAAAAAAAAAAAAAAAAAGCCTAATTTCAGATATAGATTTCATTGACTAGCATGGGGAATACTTTTAGAAACTTTACTGTCTTTCAATGAATCAGATTCAATGCATTAATCAATTTAAGATATCTTGAATATTCTGTTTTGAAAAATCTATAGAACATTCCAGTTAAGATTTGACTTTGTGATAAAGGTAAAATTTTCCAAAGAACCTACCAAACGTTCTAAATTAACAAAAACGTTCACTACGATTAAAAAAGCAAATTTTACAATTTTTGAGTAACTGGCAAAGCTGCTAGGATCATTTGATGTATTCATACATTCTATCAATATTTCTATAATGGATTCAAAGTCAAAACTTTTCCCCAATTCCCCCAAACATTCCTCAATATTTTATTTCAACCAGTTTGAGATTTAAAGTCACAAATCAATTCTTTTCGCTATCAATGGTTATTTCTGTAATCAAACTCACAACAATTGAATCTAATCATTCAAAGGGACCTCCAAACAAAACAATAAAAGGGAAAAAAGGGACAAACTTTCTTCCTTTTGGAAACACTGCGCAGATAAGCAACATTATCGTGGTTATCCAAACCAAATCGACACTTATTTAGAGCAAGTTCACTTATTGTTTATCAATACTGGAAGGAAATCGGCAATCGGTGTTTTAATAATGGAAGGAAAATTGCAATACTGTTTTAAATTTCAAACAATATTGCAATTTATGAATTGCACTTCTGTAGTTTTATAGTTACACCGGAATCAATAAAATGAATGGAGCAAACAGACATTGACAGTAGGTTTAAAAACTACATTTTTTTAAAGAAAAGCATTAAAAAAAAAAAAAAATTAAAAATTTAAATAGGAACTTAATAAAGGGGCAAATAAATGTGTAACATTAGTAACTTATCCAAGTATTTGGCAAATTGGAAGTTAATGTAGTATTGCGAATCCAGCTAATTTTGTTTAGCTATCACAGTGCCGCAAAATATTTTTAGGCATATTTAAAAAAAAAAAAAAAAAAAAAAATGAAATTATTTAGTATTAAAAGAGAAAGCCATATGCCACATGGAAAATTATAACTTAAAAAACCTAACGTCAATTTAACAATGGACGGAAAATATTGCGAAACAAAATACGAAGTAATCAGCAATAACCAATCTATTTCAAAAAGTGGATAAGGCAAAACCACACAATAGATCAACATAAGGCTCTTTTTACATCTCACCATTTCTCTCCTCTAACAATTCGAAACTAAAACCCATCAAATCAAACTTCATGGAATATAGCTCCGATAACCACAATAGAAGTTTAGCCTGTGATTGGGATTTTCCGCGCTATTGCAAAAACGCAAGCTAAGAAATTACAAAGACGGATGTCGATAACTGCATGCATTATTGACACGAACACTCCAAATGAACATTGCTACTCCTTCACAATTGAAGCATTCGCCAGGATAAACAGGAACTTACCTCACTGACACGAGCTGCGGGAGCACCGAATGCGTTGAAGGCAGAGAGCGCAAAACAAATGCACAGCAGAACTCCTCTACCTGTCCCGAAACAAAGGAATAGTGGTACTACAGCAGAAGGCCATAAATCGCGAGACAAGGCAGCAACGGATCGTGAAGACACGCAGCGAGAAATCTTCCAACCTTGAAACACCTTTTCTTCGTGAGCCAAGAGATTTCACGAATGTGATCCGCTCCGAAATTTTACTTTCTACGGCAAAAAGTCCATGCATAGTTTTGAAAGTAATCTTGAGGAACCTTTCTTCTAAAAACAGACGAGGTGGCCAACCCGACTTGACCATTTTTCTGGTCTGGGAGGTTTACCACTTTTACAAAAATATGTTTTTTTATAATGGTCAAAGTAGCGAAAACAGCTGCTTTTGAAAGCCGATTCAATAACTTAAGAGTTAAAGAAATACAATAAAATGTTTGAAGTATATTCATCTCCCCTTTCATGTTGAAATCCGAGTCGGTCCTAGAATATCTTCAAATAGAACTAGTTGACTTACAATGCAATATTGAAACATCTGAATCAAAATAGATTTTAATAATTCATACGTCACAAAACAAAAACTTTTCCAATTTGAGTTCCTTTTTAATTCCTTTCTTAAGTTATTGAAATCTGGCACAAAAACTTATTAATGCTTTTAGTTCAAGTTTAACGAGTTAGTCAAGTTATTTTTTTTTTTCTTTCGAAAATGAAATTGACCCAACACAAAACACGCTCAAACATAACGGATGCTCATCTGCAGCACCCATTACGATGTGCAAATACCCAAATTGTGATCGATTTGAAAAAGCTAAGTGAAAGAGTGGAGAAACAAATATCCCACTAGTAAAATATTTTTAATGATTTCATTTTTATTTATATATATTTTATATTTCATTTTGAGTGTTATATATTTCTTTACAATGTGCGTTTAGTATCATTATATTATCCATGTTTACATGCAAGAATAACAGTAAACAAAAAATAAATCATTATCTTTGAATATTTAAATCCAAAAAATGTCCATAGTGGGTCTAAATCTAATATGGGTATATATAATTTTATAGGCTGCCCGCGGAGTTACGATGCATTTCCAAAGTGGCCCGCAAGATCATTTGGTTGGCCCACTCTAATCTAAAAGACTTAGGATATTTATTCTCTCCCTTCAATAAGGGAGCTCAATTTTCAGATTCGAATGGTAGCTAGACGATTTTGGTCGACATTTACCAATGCCACAGGAAATTAAATTTTATAGCAAAATAAAAGTTATTTTAGAAAGTGCGAAATTAAACTCTAATCTATTGAAAAAAAAATCTTAAGCGAAGTTGAGATATGCTATATTTCCTCTAGGTACCTTCCGTAACAGTCTGTGTTTACTGAAGGCACAAGAACAGTAAAATGTGCAATTTCCTGTTATATCTGCTTTCACTTTGACGTCACAGATTATGCATTTGTCCATTTAAGATGGAGTGAGGTGATGCAAGACGTAATATGGAATAGGATTGTTTTGATTCGAGCATGACAAAGAACGTTATGAAACAGAATCCAGATTTTCGTATTGTTTCGTCACTACCACGCGACAGTAGATACGGCCAAGTATATGTCACGAAAAAAAAAATGACATCTACATTGAAAAGCGTAATACCATTTTTGTGAAGAGATGCATGTTCGATCAAGATCAATTAGCAACATTGTCTATTGGGCTATTATTTTAATGTTAATTAACTAACGCCTCCTTTTAATTCTATAAACTTCCATAACCCATTTAACAAAAAAATCTTACCCCAAGACTCCTTTTTTTAATAATAGTTGTGCATGGATTAAAAAATTTATCGAAGTAAAGTAATAATCTTTTCACGGATTTACAGAAAAAAACTGGCAAAAATTAAAGCAATGTTAAAAAGATGTAATTGATTGGCCAATTAGAACTTGTGAAATTAAAGAATTGTTCTGATTTTAATGTTTCTTATTTGTGGAACAAGAAACCTCACTTCTTCCGAATACGCAAATGATCAAATCTCTAAAAAAAGAAACAATTACAAGTAATAAAGATTAGGGGACACCAAGATCTAACGTGTGTAGTTAACTTTGAATCCAAGACGTTAGCCAAGAATTAAATGATGCTCCACTAAAAAAATTAAATCTGTTATAAATTAAGACCACTTAACTGACCGATGCTTTAGGCATCTTAATCGAAGAAATGGCCTTACAGGATCAAAGATCCATATTTTTTTTTTATCCCGCCCCCCTTTTCTTGCTTATATAATGTTGCTTACAATTGCAACTTAAAATTTTACAATTAAATTTTTTCGTCAAATTGGAATGTTCACATTGTGACATGGGCCTTCTGGTCAAGTAGTTAGCGCTCTGCACCACAATTTTGGATTCGAGTCCCGGTGGTGCCGTGGATGTAGTGGATCGGAATCCACTTTCACCGGCGATCGTGGTCTAATAAGATAGTAGAGTCTTGTGGGGATAGTATTACTCGCGTCCGTAACATATCTTCAAGCTGCACGTGCCCTGTGTGTAGTGCTAAATGGGTAACAACAGTGCAGCCCTTGCTTATGTCAAGAGCAACTACCCCCGCATTGCCAGCTGTATTAGAACATAGAGACTGGCAATTCGTAACACCAGAAAGATGCACAAGTAGGCCGATTGAAAAAGCTATAATCAAACGAATAATTCTTGCATAAAACTTACGCCGACGTTAAATTGTTCGAGAGGTGTTATATAATAGGAAACACCATTAAGTTTTCTACTTTCTTTGAAGTAACTACTAATATTGTATCAAACATTTCATTGCAGGCTATTTATTTGGTCTTTCGATTGTAATAATAAAAGCCTACCCCTAATGCCCTATGCTTATACAATCGTTCTTGTTTAAGATTAGCCTTCGCCATTAGCACAGTAGCTAATAAGACTGTCTTCCAAGGCTGTTGCCGATTCGCTGAGCGAATAAATACTTTTGCAAAGACGAAAACTTCTGAGTCTGGTGCGCTTTAATGACGGTGGCAATAATCAGCTGCCGCCCCGAAATAGGTCGTAGTTAGTAAATCGGTTGCAAAACCTCAAATTGCCCCTTTTCAGAGGTCCAAAAGCGACCGGAAGGCAATTTCGTGAGTTGCATTCCTATTAGTTGTACACGCGACTCGACCGCCCAAGTTAACACTCGCTAGATCAACTCGGACACGGTTCGTTTGAGAACTTAATTACGGTTTGATCAGAGAAGCATTTTCACACAGTTACAACTAAGCAATTAATGACTATTTTATCTTCTGTCTTCGTTAATCCAGAAGTAATATCAAGGAAACCGAGTGTGTACGGAATTGTTTTATTTACTCTGGACTGTTACTAACGAACTGCTATCAAATTTCACTTCATTTAATAATATTCAAAATTTCCTTCAATTAAAGCCAAAGAGAAACAATATCTTCAAAATGTATGATCAGACGTCTAGATCACCGACAAGATTTGGTTTGTCACTCACTTACGGTTCTAGGGCTCATTAGACCGGGACCCACAGTTAACGTGGATTCCGAACCATTCACAAACATCCATTCCAGGATTCGAACCTGAAGCTTGTGGTACCAAAGGCCAGAGCACTAGCTGTGAACACCGACAGTCGGGAATACGGCCTTAATTCGAATTAAGAAAACAGATTTCAAATTAAATTTTTCATGATTAACCTAAACCCTTAAATTTTCGAGAAAACTGTTGAAAGCAATTCCCAACATTGAGATCAATGAATATTGAAAAGAAAATGTTAACTCGCTGAAATTAAGAAAATACTATATAACTTAGTAATTTGATTAATTAATTAATATAAAATTATTCAATACTGTATAATCAATAAAAGTAAGCATTCGGTTGAAAATAAAAACAATGGGACTTTTAAAAATTGGTGTCTTTGAACAAGGGACCTCATGTTCTAATCTAAGAATTATTTTAAGAATGGAACTATTTGGTTAATAGAGAATTAGCATCGTTTCAATAGCTAACCTGTTCAATTATGGTAAATGAGTCATAAATCAAAGCACAAGGACCACTGTCAAAGTAAACAGGTATGGTTGAATACATATTTTACGAAGTTCAAGTTGAGAGAATGAATTTAAATTATCAAGATGGGAAGTTTTTAATAGAAAAAAATAGATGCGTAATTCAGAACAAGAGGTTAATCATTGTACTTACATTAATTACTTCAATCAGTAATTTAACATTTAGTGCATAAATGAGACTCGTGTAGTAGGTTTGAAAGTGAATATGAACCATCTCGCTGCTTCATGTATAAACCTAGCTTTGCAGACAGCTAGCGACAGCCATATACCTTTGTGTACGCAGACTTGGAATTGAAATTGCACATATACGCTTAAAAGACGACATTTATATATTAGACTAACGTTCGACAAGCATCGAGGTGAAACTGCTCATCATTCAATATATGGGGAGGGGGATATCAAATACTGTCGAAAATGCTACTTCTAGAACTCTTTGAAACTAACATTTTTGTTACTCTTTGTTCTGTAACCTTACTCGTGTTGCAACCGCACTTCATTATTGGTATTCCTCCGTGGTAGACACGAGTTTGTGTCTGTATTTCTAATATTTTATGTATCTATATATCGTCATTTGTAATATGTACAATTAAAAAGTTTGAAAAAGCATTAAGGAAATATTTGAATTGACTGACTACATCCAGACCTTTTGGATACCTTCTCTACAGTTCGTTGGACTAGAAAGGCAAGAGAAATTTTATACGAAATTTTCTAGTTTAGCGGACTGTTTGGCGAGGTAAAAAATACTGTGAAGGTCGCATTCTTTCAGTAGCTGGTTAACAGCTCACCTGGGTCGTTGGCCTGCTGCTCCTGCAGCTGCAGCTGGACGCAGTGTGCGATGTTCTGCTCGAGCACCTGGACGAGAAACCTTGCTTGCCCAGGCTCGATCTTTTTGATGAGGGAGTAAAGGGCCACCGACTGCTCGCAGTTGTTCCACTGTTCGAACCAGCCTGTCATCACGGACAGCTGGTCCCGGAAGTGATGACTGGACTTCATGCTACTGCCACCTGAAACATTGGAAATGCCGCATAAATACATACCCAAGAAACATTTCTCGACAGAAGATTTAATTGATAAGATTGTTACTAACATGAAGACAAAATATTAGATGGATGACAGCAACACCATCATAAGACAATTTACTAAAACAATTAAAAAGCTGAAATATCTAGCTAACAGTTTTAATTTAATTCATAGAATTTTATAAAATTTAAAAAGAATCTTAGTCGTAACGATAATAACAGTTAAGAGAAAAGAGAATTTAACCGTATATGTGGTAAGCAAAACTTTCCGCGTCTTACGTTTAAACAAAAAAGAAATTCATAATTAGCAGGCGGAAAAAAAGAAAAAGTCTTACATAATAGAGAAGTTTACAAAATCTTTATTAAAAAAAGATTTCATTAAATTAATTCATGTGTAGATTTATAAAAATAAACAATTCTTAGTAAAGTGTTGAAAGCATTCAAATCTACAAAAAAAAAAAAAAAAAAAGTAAGAATAGATATATATTAGCAGTGTCATTAAGCTTTTAAAAACGAAAAAGTTGCAAAAATATTAAATTTTAATTATTTGATAAAACACTACACAGCATAAGATACCAACGCTAAAAGTAAACATTTTTTAGCACTTGTGTATATTTAAGGTAAAAGGAAATTTCCACATTTAAGGTAAAGGGGGAGGCAATAAAAATAATTCAGCAAAGGACTTATTATTTTAAAGTTAAATTGTATAAAAATAAATTTTAAAGAAATCTTCAAGCTAAAAGTAGTGTGTGTGGGCGTGAAATCTTAAATGTTCTGATGACAATTTTTTCCGAAATTATCCAAATTGACACTACATCCCAAAGTTATATGAATGTAAAAAATGTCATGCCCTTTTTGTTTTAATGTAAAAATGTTACAACTGTACAAGAAAATCTTCGCCACAAGCTATTTGCATTCATGACTAAATAACACTCGATAAGATTATCCAATCAAGTTTGTCTACATACACGTTGAGTTTATATAGGCGAATATATAGTTTATTTTCCTGGAAATTTTTTACAAAAAGCAACCCCCTCCCATAAAGATTACATATAAAAGAGAACCAAAGTCAGTTTTCAAGCCTTAATTTCTCAGATTAATTGTAAAGACAAAAAAAAAAAAAAAAAAAAAAAAAAAAAAAAAAAAAGAATTTAATATAGCAGAAAGTTGTAGAAGGAACTTTCCTATTCTTGTTAAATAAGTGTAATTGTTTTTGGTTGAAAATTGATCTGCAAATTGAATGCAACAGAAAAATTATTAGCAAGGGAGGACAAATTCTTTTGAACAAGTGTAGTAGGGAAAAATTATTCAGAAGCAACAACAAAATTTGGCAACATTCTACTTTTAAGTTACAAACAGATGCAATGTGTGCAGCAAATACGGAGAGATCCTGTGTGGCAAGTGCTATGGAAAATCTGGACAAATTTTGAAAGTGATTAAAATGTAATTGCTAAAAAGTTAAAGATGAACAATTTCTAATTTTCTTTTAAGCAAAAAGGTAATTTAAAGAGATTACAAATAATTGATTGGTATTATATCAAAAATTATTGGTACAATTAGGGTGCTTTGACTCCCAGTCAAAGTGAAAATTTTTTAACAGGTTACACCAATATCAGGCTATTTAACAATGCACAATATTCGCCCAAGGCAAAAAGACTAGCGCACGTGCAAGAAAATCAGATAATTTAGTTGATAGTCAGCATTTGAGTGACATACAAAAAGTGGACAAAGGGATAGAAGTTAATTTGCGTACTTGTAAAACAACTCTAGGTACTTTATATTTAGTAGCCCTTGCATAGCTACTTCAATTCAAAAAACATTCCAAAGATTTGTCTGTTTCTCCTTTGTAAACTTCTATTTTTGATTGATATTGATAAATAAATTTTCTACAGAAATAATCTGACAGTCGTAATAAACAGAAGGCTTATTTTGTATGCAAGTTAAATTTAGCATTTCTTCCTTCTTTTTTAAGGATACAACTACGTTGTTCTAATGCAGCTGGCAATACAGAGATCGTTTCTTGCTAACGCATGAAGATTAACTAACATTAAACTATAATTAAAATGAATCAAAATGCATAGTTATACCCAATAAATAAAAAGCTTTTCATCAAAAAAAATTTAATCGTAGATTTATGCGAAATCCATTGTTATACTCTGAATCACACTTGTCCGGCATTAAAACGTTGTTACATATCTAGCACTGCCCTGGGGGCACCTGTATCTTGAAGATAGGCTACGGACGCGAGTCACACTACCACCACAACGTTTTATAGTTATACGAGACCAGGACCTACGGTTTAAAGTTGATTCCGAACCACTACAACATCCATGGCATCATCGGGATTCGAACCCGAACCAGTGGGGTACCGAGCGCCAGCCACTTGGCCATCTTAATATCATGATTTAGAGCGCCATAGTATCTTGTACCTAGTTTCGCGAAAGTTTATTTTTTACTTTATGGAAGTAAACATTGGCTTAAACATCAATTTGACAACCAGAAAATTAAAAAATGGACTTGCCGAATGGGCCTAGTATACAACTATAGGATAGTGCAATTGGTTATTCTTACTGATACTTACAAATTATTTGAAAAGAAATAAAAAGCAGTGTAAACAACTCATTAAAAATGATCATGATGAAACATTTCTCGGGAAAATTTTGAAGCAATATGTTGCACACGGAGCGCAATAAAAATCCCCCGTTTACATTGTTTAATAGGTTTTCAAGTTTGCTCCCATCTATAGTTGCAAAAAAAAAAAATGATTAGATAAAGCATTGCAATATACATACGAATACATCTGTAAAATGTCTTTCAGTTATACAAATAAAAACGGTTCTCAATACGAATTTTTGGTCCTTGATTGAGTGACACATTCATAAACCAAGAACTGCCGATATATAATTAAGCGGATTTTATCAAAAATACTTGTTCATTATCCGAATTCGATCATTTAAGAAAATGTCAATAAACCAAGGTGTTAAACAAATTTAATTTTTCTTCTGTTGATACAGTGGCGGATTTAGGTGGTAAATTTTTAGGGACGCAAAAAATTTGGAAATCGATTGTTCAATTCCTTCTATTAGCTCACACTCTCCCTATATATATCTTGTTCAAATTTTCGATCGTTCATGAGCTTTTCAATCATCCACTCAAGTTCAGATACATTTTTTTGAACTTTTAGTGGATGACACTGGATGTTAATACAGTTCTTTCAAATATTAATTCAGTAATTAAATTTAATTCCTTTTAGGTTTTTTTAGATTTAAGTTGCATATATCTACTAATAGATGGCGCCAGATAAACTTTAAAAAAAAATGAATGAAAATTTATAAAGGACTTTCTGCAATACAGTGAAAAAGTAGAATTCACTTAAAATTATTATTATCATTATTTATTTATTTTTTTTATCAACTGTAAGACGGAATTTTAATGCTTTGGCAACCTCAAAATATTTAAAGAGTAGAATTTTTTTAAATGTCATTAATACTTTCGCACGAATGAAAGCAAGAAACAAATATGATTAATTAAATATGATTTATTTCTCAATTAAGAGCAATTTATTCTAAATCGTATGTTTGTTATACCAAAATAAATACATAATTCCTGTCTAAATTTAATTCGAATTCATTATTATATATAAGGACGTCAAATTAACTTGGGCCTAGGGCGGCATTGAATCTAAATCCGTCACTGTGTTGATATTAATAACTTTAGATATACATCTGGCCTTATTTGCGTTCATCTTAAAAATGAAAAATACGAATTATTTTAAAGACTAAGAACAAACACTTTATTGGACTCTTTTTCAAAAACAGCAACTTCAGAAAATGATCTGGAAATTGCATAATAGTGTCAAAGCCACAACCGGATCTAGAAGGGAGGTTTCTAAGCTCTGCTAAAAACAAACTCGTTTCGCTTTAGATTGTCACCACAAGGAAGGGGAAGAAATACTAATGTCATCGCTAAAATAAAACTTAATGAATATCAATCAGTTGAATTCATTAATCTAACGTTAATTGAGCACTGATATAAGTTATCCAAATAATATGTGCCAAGTTTTCAAGTTTTGAAAACTTGGCACATATTAACTAATAAACAGCAATATTAATAATTTGATAATATTTTCCACAATATTTAACAATATTGTGGAAAATATTACTCAAATTTATTAATGTCTAGAAGAGATTAATTAGACAAAAATTATCACAGTTGAATAAGTACACTTATTGCCGATTGTAAATACACAAGTTCGCGCTGGATATAGAATATGTTTGTTGCTTGCAATTTAAATTTTGTTTAATTCAATTCATTAAAGTAAAACAACAGTTTTTTTTTTTTTTTTTTTTTTTTTTTTTTTTTTACGATAGCTCAAATCTTGGTTAGAACATGATTAGATCTCAAATTCGAAACAAATTCAGTTTAACATATTATTTATGAAGTCCAAAAGACATTAAGATGAATCAAAAGGTTGAAAGAAATCAACAGCTAGACAATTCAACCATGTGATTGTTCATAATGTTATGTCTCGATTTTGATTGATATATCTACAATAAATTTTCGCACACAATTCTTGTTTACTGTTTTTAGGCGGAAGTATATGCACAATTAAAAATAAACCATAATTGTTGCTAACTTGTGAGTTTAAGTATCTTTGTTACAAGACTTAATGCCAAAAGTGTTAAAGAATACATTAATAGATAATGGCAAGTTATAGTTCAGTTAAAAAAAAAAAAAAAAGAAAAGACAAGTAAGCTAAGTACAGAATATAGTCATTATGCATTTCATAGAGAAAGTATTCGACTTTTCGCAAGTATACACTAGCTAGCATGCATTGTGAGGGATTAATAAAAACAGAAAACAATTTATAGAAGTTTTCAAATTTACAATAGCAAGATTTTCTGTTGCTTTTGAATTATCCAGAAGCGGGTGATAATCTTTGCAAAATGGAGTGAGCATTAGTAAGCAATAACGGGTCTTAACAGGCATTTCAGAAACATCAATACATTTCAAGAGTTTACTCCAATCTGTAACATGAATAAGCATTTTGTGGAAGATCCTTGCAAGTACATATAAAGAACGACGATTGGTTTGGTTTGTCGCTCTACGGTCATTTTGTGCACACTTTAGGCTTATTAGACCGGCACGTACAGTCTAAAGTGGATTTCGAACCACTCGCAAACACCTAGCCAGGATTCGAATCTGAAGCCTGTGGTACCAAAGGCCAGAGCGCTAGCCAATTGGCCTTTATAAAAATGAGGAGCCAATTATCAAAATGACGAGAATTAAGGTAAATAAAGGTTAAGAATTAAGTTAACATTTTAAACATAGCTGCTTTGGGGATGGGGTATTTCATAATTTAAAATGAAAATCTAAAAATTGAGGATACAGCACTTACAAACGTTCAAAACAATCTCGTTATGTCATGGTAATTCAAATCATTAAAAACAAAGAAAATTTAGCAACCAAGTAATAGTGAGTAATAAAAATTGTATTTCAAAAATATGCAGTATGCAGCGTCATACATTTGAAAAAAAAAAAAAAAAAAAATGCCATGTTGTCTATTTGGGCGTAAAGCGTTTCCTAATAAGAACTGTGCATTTCTACGTTTCAATCGCATCTATTTCTAAAACCACTGGTAGAATCCATAAACAATGATTTTTCTCCGACATCCGATTCAATAAGATCTGAAAACATCTTGTCAAAGTGCCTTCACCTTGAATGCATAAACATCAATTGAAGCATTACGTCACAAGAGATTCACTTTCGAGACGCAACCCGAATGTTATGACTCCAAGTCGAACGGACTTCAATTAAACCCAATTTGCACATTTAGCAGATTGAAAACGCAATTAAGTTCTACAAGAAAGGAGGAAAGTAAGCAAAGTTAATTTTTTTAAAAGGTCCTGTCCTGATTAAAAAATAACAATAGAAATAAAATATCATTTATGTAACAATATGACACGTTAGTTGTGATATTGACAATGAGTTCACATTAATGAAGTTGGTGAAAATAAACCAGAAAATGCAGTAGTAATTAATTGCTGCTAACTTGCGAGTTTAAATATCTGTTACAAGACTTCTAGTATGAAGTTTTAAAGAATACATTAGAAAGATAATGGCAAATTATAATAGAAATATTCAATTCAACTTTAATTAAACTCAATTTGCACATTTAACAGATTGAATACGCATTTAAGTTCTACAAGAGAGGAGGAAAATAATTATAGTTCAGTTAAAAAAATTACAATTAAAACAGGTACAAAATACAGTAATTATGCATTTATACAGGAAGCATTTGTTTTTTTTCGTAACACTGGCAAGTTACTATATTAGACATTGTGAGGAATTAACAAACATGGAAAATATTTTATAGAAGTAAATTTAGGTCGAAGGTTCGACATTTTATTGACAAGTGAAGGTACTGAAAATACGTCAAGTTTAAAAAAAATAAAATATTTTAGTAAAAATATTATAAAGTGCATTAAATATGGTGGATAAAGATAAATATTGAGTAAATAAAAATTCATCACTAACGGTTTGGTTTGTGCTCCACGGTCATTTTGTGCATATTAGATCGAGATCTATAGTTTGAAGTGGATTCGAACCACTACAAACATCCATAGCACTGCCGTGACTCGAACCCGAAACCTGTGGTACCGAGCGCCAGAACGCTAGCCACTCAGCCATCAGGCCTCATCACTAACGGAGACTGATGAAAGGCAGTGTTTATGAATCACTTATTATACACAGGAATTCAATTCTGATTCTCAATGGGAAAAAGACATTTTAGATATTTGATTTGTAGCTCTACGGTCATTTTGTTGTGCACTCTTTGGGCTAATTAGACCGGGACCTACAGTTTAAAGTGGATTACGAACATACATCTAACATCAATGTCACCACTAGGATTCCTACCCTGAAGGCTGTGGTACCAACGGCCAGAGCGCTAGCCAATTGGCCATCAAGCCGCTTTTATTTTAAATAAGAAAATTGTTTCCTTGTATGCATCATAATATTTATATAAAATCCACTAGCTTAAACTAGCCTTGACTTTCGCAATTGATAAACAGGAAGGAAAAAAAAAATTTAACGATCCATTGTAAAGTTGAATTTTAATGAAGGTTTCAAAAACAAATTTATCCGTAGCTCATGAACCGACATAATAAATGCACCATCGTTTTAGAAACAAAATAAATTTTGGACAAGGGAAGAAAAAAAAAAAAAAGGTAAACTTATCAAAACCTCATCTTATGAAATCTAATAAACACTTTTAAGACATACTTCATTCAACTTAGACTGACTGAAGGTTCTGTGGCAAGCCTAATTTTAGTGAAACAGTTTCAGTAAAAATATAAAGTGCATTAAATATGGTTGATAACGATATAAATAAATTTTGTATAATAAAAAAATTGTTCACCAAAGGAGATGGACAAAATGGTAGTGTTCTTATGAATCATACACAAAAATTCAATTCCCATTCTCAATATAAAAAGACATTTTAAATGGGAAAATTGTTTCCTTGTACGTATCATAATATTTATACAAAATACACTAGCTTAAACTCGCCTTGACTTTTGCAATTGATAAACAGACAGGAAAAAAAAATTTACAATGGATCGTTAAAGTTGAATTTTAATGAAGGATTCAAAAACAAATTCATCCGTATCTTATGAGCAATTCATATTCCAAACATAAATGCCTTAACGTTCTGAGATGGGTATTTTTTTTTTTTTTTTTTTGGAAGGGGTTTTTTTGTTTTGGGCTTTTTTAATTACTTTTGCTTTTCAGATTCATCACTATGGATCCCACGTGCGTTCAGCATCTCTCAATATTTATGTCATTCTTCAATAGTTTTATGGCCCCTACTGTAAACTGATCCCTAATTGTAAAGAATTCTTAACTTAAATGAGAGTAAAATAAAAAAATAAATTTATTTTAATTTTCGAGTACCATATATTAATTTTGAAATTTTATCTTTAATCTTTTACTAACCTTAAGCAGCCAATTATTAATTATAAATTTATATATAAATTAAGACGAGGAGGTTAAGGGGTCTATCCCCATGGGTACTCCGTAATCGGTGCGCCAGTTGACAAATGCACTAACCTTTTAGAAGCTGAAAATAAACTTTGGGCAAAGGAAAATACAAAACCCTATCAAAAAACGCTATCTTTAGAAATCTAATAAACAATACACTTCAGACATACTTTAGTTTAGCATCTAAGCTTAACATGTTCGAATTTTTAATAGCGATCGTGTTTCTGACGAATGTTCTGCTGAACACAGATATCCCGCGGTTGCACTCACCTTTTAGAAACTGAAAAATAAACTTTGGGCAAGGGAAGAAACAAAAAAACAACCTATGAAAACCTTATCTTATGAAATCTAATAAAAACACACTTTTAAAGACATACTTCATTTTGAGTATCCGTCAAGAAAAAGAAGCTCAACATGTTCGAATTTCAACAGCGATCGTCAGCTGATATCCTGCGGCACAAGGTAGTTCGCGAAGACGGCCGAGACAGTGAAACTAACAGAGGACGCATCACAAGACGAAAGCGACAGCCAAGCGGACTCACCTCTGGATCCTTGCAGGTAGGTGTTGAGAGCGAGGAGCTGCATTGCAAGATGCTGTTGCAGCCGCGCCAGCACGGGACCCGTGAGAGCCTGTTAGCACAACGGGGACAAACACAACACAACTTTTCCTCCTTCCTCCAAGCGCCGATTTAGCAGCAGGTTCACGAAACTCGCACGGATTTACCAAGAATCTTTTATCTCGCATAAAGCCGATTTTCTTTCACCGGAAACGGGAACCCTTCGAAGATGCCAATGGCGTGTGCCTCCTCGTTTGATACACTTAATGTAGATATCTGCTGCCGTTGCTAAAAATAGAAACCCCAGACTGATAATGCTGGCTATAATTAAACTGGATGCTCACAACTAGCCAATGACAATCTAATCGTTTTCTGCCTATCAAAAAAAACGCTGCACTTGAAACAAACTTTTAATTTCTTTGATGGATTTTTCATAATAGCATTTATGCATTGAAATTTTGACACTTAAAAAAATGTACACTCCAACTTGCTTTTTTTGTTGGGGATAGAGACCGAAAAATATCCCGTAAGTTGCTAAAATATATTGTTTTTTAATATACATTTTTTTTTTTTTTAAATTTTTATGCGGTACATAGGAATAGCATAAAAGGTCCCACATAGAAAATATATATCAAAATCTGACGATGCAACTAGAAATGGGTTTTCCAAATAAAGAAAAAATTGAATTGTGGTTTTGGTTGTCTATTTTTGTGCACCCGAGGGATGAACAGATCAGGTACCCCTCGTGTGGATCTACAGTTTAACGTGGATTCCGAACCATTCTTATGCATGCCACCGTCAGAATTCGAACCTGAAGCCTGGATATTCTGGAGAACTGGTTCAAAATTTCTCGTCACTTAAAGACGCTACGTCGAATCTAATAGCATTCGTGGCAATATAATATATGGGTGGGCTATCTGTTGAATAATATGTTTTTAGATATTTAACTGTTGCCCCCCACACGTTTAACAATCGCAACTATAATCTTACACAATTTTTTTTTTATGACATCGACAACTGGTCCCTAATTGTACCGAATTTTTAATTTTAACTTTAAAAATTAAAAAGTACTAAAAATAGCCATTTTTAAAAAATATTTTTTACCATATACAAACTTTAAGCAGGCAATTAAAAATCTTAATTTAAATATATGAATTAAGATGAGGTTAAGGGTCTATCCCCATGGGTACGCCAGTTGCCAAGGTTACAAAAACTGGAAACTTGCACACTTAACACGTGCGTCAGCATGTTTATAAATTAGTGCATTGGTATGTTGGGCATCATTGAAATGTTTATAAATTAGTGCACTATTGAAAAACACATGAAATGAGTAAATTAAATTTTTTTAAATCGTTCCTCAAAATAACAGTTTTGATAAACAAATCATGTGGATTACACGTTAAAACTTGTTGTAATTTATCATAGAAAGCAGGAACAGTTTTAAATGCTATCTCCTAACCTTTTTTATCTTCCATTTCAAGATCCAACTTTCATACGATTACTAAAAATAAAAAACGCAGAAAAGACAAACTTTAAGGAAATAGGAAAATTAATAGTCTTTGTCTACAAAATAATTACAAAAATTAATTTCTTTTGCACGATTCAAAATTTAAATAGTATTCTGCACTCTGATAAGAATGAGCTAATATTAGACCGACAGATTAGATGCGATTTCCCTTTGTACAAACAACTCAATTGCGATTGTATGGCCAGTAAATTTAATGCGTGTTGAAAGGTTATTTAATTTGATTATAAAATGTTTTGTGTTTACCCGTTTTTAAGCGAAATTTTAATTTCAAATGCATCAAAAATGCAAATAGTTTCAAATGCTATAATTTTTGAAATAAAATTGTGGAATTATTTGAATCCCGAGTTTTAAATAACGGGTCTATTACGTCAAGCATGTTTGAATAAAGCATTATAAGATAGATATTAGTGTTTATCAAAATAAAATAACAGAAAGCTATTCTGTTCACTACAAGATTGGTCTAAAAACATCTACATTTTTATTCAGTTCAATAGCACGAATGTCCCAAAAATGCATATTGAATTCAAAGAATCAGCTACTGGATATCTGCATGGTTAGCCATAGTATTTTGAATATTTCAATTTCGTATTCATCAGCAAAACTATTATCTAAACATAATGCAATTAATTTTTTTTATTACAAGAATAACATAGTATTTAAATTGACGCTTTAGTTGTATTCCCTGAAGAGTACAAGAAAACCTAATATCGTGGTGCTACCGGCGTAATATTGGCTATGTTGATTGCCAGCTCGGAATATAAATAGTCTTCCGGACAGTGCATGGCGGCTGCAACACAGCTGGGCAATCAACGACACGATGAAGAATAAGCTCGACATCAAGACAGTGCCCCATTTTTGGTATTTTTAACGCCGTCAACACAAATTATATATTTGTGGTGCTTCATCCTTAAACTTGACAGTAGCTGCTATTCTGCCGACATTTAGTTCTGTAATTTGGTATTTGGTTTTAATCTTGGTGCCAATCAATCGTGGTGCTTTTCTTAGGAATGAATCGTGGAGCTTTCTACTGATGGCTAAAAAAATAATAAAAATGTGGCAATTGTCCTGGTGTCGAGCTCACTCCTCATCATGTCATTGATTGTCCAGCTGTTGCAGCCGCCATGCATTGTCTGGACCATCTCTCGGAAAACTATATTCCGAGCCGACAATCAACATAGCCAATATTATTCGCGAGCACCACAATATGGAATATTTTGTCAAGGCATCTAAGGGAAGTAGAAATGGCTGTTAGATGTTAAAGGAAAAAAACTATCCTATCTTTTAGCTCCCTTTTAACCTATCAGCCATAGATTGATTTTAATGATTGACCCATGCTAAATTTAGATACATTTATGGGGAAGCATTATCATATAACTTAACATCTACGGCTCAGAATGTTCAAATTTGTTAAAAGGAAAAAACTATCCTACAAAATAGAAGATTTTCAAAACAAATTTAAAAGTGAGAACAGACAAAATGCGAATATTAATTTACAGAAAAGACTGACGTTATTTCCCGAAGCGTTTCGCAGTTCGTGACACACTTTTAAGTAAACACGATTTTACTTTCAGAAAACCAAACTCAGGCCAAAGTCAGTTTTTTTGCCTCGCAGAAATTAATTCCATGCAACGGCACACTATCGTCGCTTTCTTCTGCGATTCGAGGGTTACTGGAGCATAATACTTTCTTTTTTTTCATCTCCCCCTCCCTCCGCCGAGAGAAAACGGAGTTAATTTGGTGGAGAATCAACAGGTGGCACTTTCCCCGCACAGATGAAAGCCGACCGAGATTCGGAAGAAACTCTCGATTCGGCACGCGAAAAAGTAAAAACAAAACCGGAAACAGCCGCCGAGAAACCAGAACTGTCGGGCACAAGGATAAGTGCGACCGGTTTTTTCCTTTTCGCAGGCACCAAACTGGGTCAGCCAGGTTTGGGACAGTTCTTCTCCAGCATCCAGGCAAAACGGGCACTTTCGGTTCAGATGCTCAATACAAGAATCCGAAATTGATTGGCACCAACACTCGGGAACGGATATCACCTTAGCTACAATGGATCCTAATAAACAATTTTGATTGATGGTTGACAGATAATTAAGAATTCAATTTTTTTAATTGCAAACAAAACAAAATTTTTTTTTCACCATATGACCTATTTCAGGGATGGGCAAACTTTTTCGGTCGCAGGCCAAAAATCTAAAAAAAAAAAAATTTGGCGGGCCAAGATACATTTTTCTAAAATTTTAAAAAAAATATACAAGTATTATAATTTAATTATGTTAATGAGATGAATGAAATTGCGATTTCATTTTTAAAAGTTCCTCACAGTGAGGTTCGAAGTGAGATGGACTGATTCTAAGGAATGAGGTTAAATGCTCATCTGTCAGTCTACTTTTGAAGTAATTCTTTCTAAGGTTCATAGTTGAAACCACTTGTTCATATAAGATGCAGCAAACATAGCACTGATTTTCTGGGCGTGAGATATTAAATTTGATAAACTTACTTTATATAATGATTTGCAAAACTAACTTTGGCCTATTTAGAAATCGGCAAATTAAAATTCTATTTGCGGGCCGGAGTTGGCCCGCGTGCCTTAGTTTGCCCATCCCTGATTTATTTCATAAAATCACTACCTTGTCAATTTTTGTGATTTACATTTTATAAGCACAATTCAACTGCAGCTCTATTAATTATACCCCCAAAAAAGACTATTTATACCAGGGGTGGCCAACCCGCGGGTCGCCTTGAACAATTTTCTGGCCCGTGAGATTTATTACACTTTCACAAAATATATTTTATGATGACCAAAGTAGTGAAACCCAATGTATTAAACATTTGTGCATCCCTACATTCAAAAATAAACTGTCCAAAGTATGAGAAAAATTAATTTTGACTTTAAAATAATATTCTTGCGAATATAGGACAGATATAACTGTAAACTCATCAATAAAACAGGCAATGAGTTCGCAGAATTAAATTATATTCTGCGAACTCATGATGCTCACGCATCTTGAAACATCTAACAGGTTCCATGTTTCACTTTAAGTGACCATCCCTAGATACAAGCATTTGATCGTTGATGGCAGAGAAAACCAGACTCTCAGTTGGTTCAACTGACACTTGAATAATTTTTTTCTAAAATGAAATTGACCCAATACAAAACAGGCTCAAACATAACGGACGCTAATCTGCAACACCCATTACGAAGTGCAAATACTCAAATTGAAATCTTTTTGCAAAAGCTAAGTGAAAGATTGGAGAAACAAATACAGCACTAGTAAAATAAATATTTACAATGTGCGTATAGAATCATTATATATCTTATCTATGTTTAAATGTAAGAATAACAGTAAACAAATAAAATTTGTTTGCGCAAAGAATATTATTTTAAAATCAAAGTTAATTTTTTCTCAATTACGACAGTTAACTTTCGAATATATGGACGCACACGTAATGCATTTTTAGTACATTGTTTTTCATTACTTCGGCCATTATAAAATAAAAATATTTTTAAAAAGTGTAATAAATCTCACGGGCCGCAATAATATTCAAGGCTGACCATATGCGGCCCGTGGGTTGGTCATCCCTCATCTAGACAATGCAAGTTTTTTATTATATTAAATTGGAATAAAAACTAACGAGTTGAAAATTCAAGCTTGTTATGCGAATACATGCATTAAACTTGCAATATTGTGCTTCAATTACTACAATATAAAACTTGCATAGAATAAAAGTTAAGGGGGGGGGAATGACTTGTAAAAGTGGATTTATAAAATACTTTACAGATACAATTATCGAGAAATCTAATTGTTAGAACAGGACTTGATCCAAACCATCTAAAAATCAATCCAAAATATCATGTTAACACATTCTGCTTGGGTTACATGAATTCTGATAATTCTTTTTGTTACATATTCAGATTCAACACTTGAAACACTGCTATAACATGATTAATACGAAGACGTCACATCCCGCCATCTTTAAATTTAAATAAAAAGTTTCGTACCTGCTGTTGGAAATCTGCCAACGAACACATTTCAATCAAAGATTGGCATTCTGGCAGTCGAGAGATTTCTCTATTCATAAAAACTGCCACTCTCAAATCAATTTAACGAAACCATTTGGTGTAAAAGAACAATTATTCGGACTTACTGGGATAATTCGAATAACTTTCATTTCGTAGACCGATTAAAATTTCATTTTGAAACACCACCGACAGTCATGTGACAGGATTCGCTGAAAAATCACCACACCCTGTTTATGCTTTAATCACACTGAAAAACGAGAATCTGTTTATTTAAGGAGAACAGCACAGTGAGAAAGATTTAGGACAGAGGTGGCCAATCTGTGGCCCGCCTTGGACAGACTTTCCAGCCCGTGAGATTTATCACATTTTTACAAGATATATTTTATAATAGCTAAAGTAGTGTAAAAACATTACATTCTGTGTGTATCTCTATATACAAAAATTAACTGTCGAAATGATGAGAAAAGTGAACTTTGATTTTGAAAAATAATATTTTGGATATAGAACAGATAGTGCCTATTTTATTCATGAGTTTACAGTTATGAGTTCACAGAATAATTAGATTATATTCTGCGAACTCATGAGGCGCGCGCATCGATTTGCAAAAGCTAAGTGAAAGAGTGGAGAAATAAATATCGTACTAGTAAAATAAATATTTATTTTATTTTATTTTTAATGTTCGATATTTCTTTACAGTGTGCGTTTTGCATCATTATTATATTATCTATGTTCACATGCAAGAATACTAGTAAACGCAAAAAAATTCATTATGTTTCAATTTTTCACTCCCAAAAAAATGTCTATAGTAGGTCTAAATCTAATAGGGGGATCTACAATTTTATATGCGAACCGCGCAGTAAGGGTACATTTACGAAGTGGCCCGCACGATCATTTGGGTTCGCTACCCCTCATTTAGAACTTGGGAATTGGAAAGAAAATTAAGAGATGAATGACACTGCTACGAACTTTAAAACTTAGCATAAAAAGTGCATTTGCATTTATTCTAACGGATTATGCGATTAAGAATAAAAATTAACATGAAAAAATTAAATACAAGAATAATCCTTATGAAAAGTTAAAATATACACCATCCTAAAAACCAAAACAGAAAGGTTTGTATACAAAAGACTACAGACGCTTTGTTAACCACTTCCAAAGTGTGGAAAATAGTATACAAAGGCATACTTGGAAAATACCTTTAACAGAGGGTGCTGCGTGAAATTCCCACCCAAACGAGGGTAATAAGTCCTGACCTTGTCTGATCAAGATTAAAAGTAGGCCAAACAAAAGAGCTGACGTTTCAAGATCGTTAAAATAAGATCTGTAATACGCACTGGAACCAATAACGATTCTTTATTTTGTGAAGGATAAATACTTCACGGCTGAACAGCACACGAGCACAATAGCTTGTCGCTTTTCGGTATCTACCTCTCGCATAAAACGGTTTTGCTCCGATCCAAAACAAAAGACCACACAACAGCGGAAAGATTTTACGAGGAAAAGCTTCAATGTGCAACACAATTTATGACACAAACATGTACCTTCTGGTTACATCTTATTTCGTCACAGAAAGATATAGCTATTTAATTTTCCCAGATAAAACAATCTTCAGAGATATATTAATAGGTCTAAATTACGCGAATCAATTTAGTAAATCAAACAAGCCAATTAATCACATGTCTTACCAAGATGGGGGATTTTTTTATAAGATGGAATGAATTGAGGACATGGAATTAAATGGCTTGTTTGATTTACTAAAAAGTAAACTCAGATTTAGCTTTAAACTTTCATAAACATGAAGAAAAATTATAATTATCCAAAGAATTCAAGCGGCCTGATAGCCAATTGGCTAGCGCTCGGGCCTTTGATACCATAGGCTTTGGGTTCGAACCCTCATGGCAGCATGGATGTTTGCGAGTGGTTCGGAATCCACGCGAGTCGTTTGGAATTCCTGTCCAATTAGACTAAATGATGCAAAAATGACTTACAGCGACAAAGAATTCAAACACTAATGTAAAACTCATGTAATATCCAATAAATCCTATAATTTTTTATTGAATAATCCACAGGCAATCGTGGATATTATCGAAATTTCCTGAATTACATGCTAAAATTGTCGAGGTTGTATTTTTTATATTTTGAGCAGACAACATAAAAACGTTTAATTGTAAAACATATGAGCAGAAATTGGATATAGTTTATACATTTTGGGAAATTTTCATTGAAGTTCTTCCCTAAGTTGTTCAAAACATTTTGAAACCAAATACGGCAACATACACACCGCAATAAAATCCACGGTATCTACCTCTGGCATAAAACGGTTTTGCTCCGATCCAAAACAAAAGATCACACAACAGCGGAAAGATTTTACGAGGGAAAAAGCTTCAATGTGCAACACAATTTATGACACGAACATGTACCTTCTGGTTGCATCTTATTTTGTCACAGAAAGATACATAGCGATTTAACGTTCCCAGATAAAACAATCTTCACATAAATACATTAATAGTACGATAGATTTTTTTAATCCATGCCATTCTAGATGTACGAGTTAAGATTCAATGAAGAGATACAATAAAGAAAAAAATAGTTTTATAAGAAACAATGTCTAGCAAGTCTAAATTATACTTCATTCATTCATTCCAGCTGAATAATAACCGACTAGATGGTAAGACATGAAATAAATGGCTTGTTTAAATTAGATTTTATTAGACAGTATATGCAGTTAGAGAGTTACAAGCTATTTGATTTGCTAAAAAATAAACTAAAATTAGCTTTAAATTTTCCCAAATATGAAGAAATTTATAATTATCCAAAGAATTCAAACGCTAATGTGGAACTGTCACGTAAATATCTAATGAATCCTATAATAGTTTTTTTATAGAGTAATTCATGGGCAATTGTGGATATTAAGAGTTTTCTGAACTACATGTTAAATTTGCCGAAGTTATACTTCTATTTTGAGCAGTCATGAATACGTTTCATTGTAAAGCATTTGAGTAGAAATTGGATGCAATTTGCACTTTAAAATAAGGCATTTCTTTTTGGAAATTTTTATTCAAGTTCTTCCTAATTTTTTTTAAAACGTTTTGAAATCAAATACGGCAACATACACACAGCAATGGAAAAATCCCAATTACTTAATTTTTCATTCTTTAGAGCTATTTTTTTTATACAAGTTCAACAATTACACAATCCCTATTTACATTCTTTCCATTTTAAATAAGTCTTAATTTCAACTTTCCATAATACGAAATAAAACAGGAAAAAGAAACTTGCCAATATCGCCAAACTTAAGTTATTAAATGTTTAAAAATTCGGTTATAACCGATGCACCAATGCTATTAATTCACGTTTTAGTCGTTAATCTTAAGAAATCAATACGTTTTCAAGAAAATTTATTTGCTAAAGAAAGATAACATAATGGGCTTTTAAAATATGATGAGACATGGAATATCTAACTAATATAACAAGGAGTATCTAAAGTCAAATTTACATATTAAAACCTGACATTCATTTTAATATGTAACACCAAATTATACATATTAAATTCATATAAATAGCATGCAGAAACTCTTTAATGCTTTACAAGATTAAAGCAATCAGTGGTGAATGGCTGCACGGTCATTTTATGCACACTTTATGCTAATTAGACCGGGACCAACAGTTTAACGTGGATTCCGAACCACTACTAACAAACATCCATGCCACCGCCAGTCAATCAGTGAAGAGATTTAATTATATATTACCGTTACTAATCAAAAAATTGGGCCTGAATGGCCGAGTGTCTAACGCTCGGGCACCAGTTTTCGGGGTTCGATCCCGGCGGTGCCATGGATGTTTGTAATGGTTCAGAATCCACTTTAAACAGTAGGTGCCGCCCTTATATGACTGTAGAGTGATACGGAGCCCCAAGTCAGACTTCTACCTACGGGTGCTACATCACAACAAAAGCTGCCCCCCCCTTTAATTTCAACCGTGAGTTCATACGGATTCATGGGCTTGGTCTAGATATCTACTAAATGCAATAAAAAACAAGTAATTAAAAAAGCAACAACATTTTCCTAATTGCATGAGTTTTGTCGAAATGAGTATGCTATGTTAACCACGAAAATCACTTGAGGTAAAAACTAAAAAGACAGACTACTCCCTTCAATTTCTTCATATGTAACAAACGTACCCCTACTAAATCAAGTCGTTATGCATAGAACTTGCAAATTGTGCTGTTTAAAATTGAAGTGTCCACTTACCTAACTCCTCGTACAACTGCACATCAGTGATGTGATAGTCAAATTCTTTTTCGTCGGCATCCGGTGAATGCGTCGTCGTGAAGTCGACCAAACTTACGGGGTCCACGGTTACCAATACCATCGTCCAAAGTAAAAATGAAAGAAATCTGCAAATTTAAATCAATGTCTTTTCACGGTAAAACACAGATGATCTTGAAAGCCCGATTAAAAAAAAAAAGGCGTTTCGGACGAGTTCAAGTTCAGGAAGACAAATCCCACTTCGAGTCAAGGTTCAGTTTCTTAATACTTCGCTCCAGTGTCGTCATCCAATCTGAATTTGCATAACCTCACTTCGTTCGCAAGCAGTCTCAAACATCTGGCGATTCCCCCCGTCTGATTGAATAGAATTCGATAGTTCCGATTTCTCCCAATAGCGAACTGGGTTCGAGTGTGGAATTTAGTTTGATTCGCCGAAATGGCAACGCACAAAAAATGCTAATAGCAATAGTCTAGGATAAATCTCGATAATAATAAATGGGGATTGGTTTGGTTCGAGATACGATTTTACTCTGCCGGAAAATGCTAAACGCCCCAGGGCAGTTCTTTACAATTTACAAAGTTCCTAGACGAAGTCGTCCTTTCGTCATCATTTCTAGCAGCGGTTACCCTATCCTCCTGTGGAATCTCTTTTTAATTTGCTATTTTACTGTTTTATATTATTCATTTTCTTCTTGAAATTTTTAATTTGGAGACATTTTCCTTAACTACTTATTTCCTGTTTTTTGCCAACCATGTTTCTCCTACTTATCACCATGTACTCATTTCGACCAGATAGGAGTTTAAGGTACAAGGTACTACGATAAACTGTAAAGGCTGACCTGATTAGTTTGCTGCTCTACGGTCATTTTGTGTACACTTCGGGCTAATTAGACAGGACGGGGAGGAACTGTTTGGGAATGTGGGTCATATGAGACCGGGATCTACGGCTTAAAATGGATTCCGAACCACTACGAACATCCATGGCACCGCCAGGATTCGAACCCGAAACTTGTGGTACCGAGCGCCAAAGTCATTCAGATCCACCCAGGTTGTCCATGAAGTCTTTTTACAATTTCAAAAACAAAATACATACATGTGATTTTTTTTTTGTTGTTGTTGCTCTACGGTCATTTTGTGCACACTTTAGGCTTATTAGACAGGGACCTACAGTTTAACGTGGATTCCGAACTATTCACAAACATCTATGCCCCCGCCAAGATTCGAACCTGAAGCCTGTGGTACCAATGGCCAAAGCGCTAGCTAATTGACCACCAGGTCGTTAATAAATGAGGAATATTGTTTAAAACAGAACGAATCCTGATTTGAATCAGTGGAATGAGGTAATTTTTATTTAGTTTTCAATTATTGTCCAGATTACTTATGTTTCGATCCAATTATTACTAACGAATCACAGCCAACCTCAAAAAATTCCCATAAATAAGCTAATAAAATTACCCGAAAAACTAACAGCCCAAAGACTAATTGAAAAGAAGTCAATTAACACGAATAGTCAAGAGATGGGGCTGAACTGCCGAGTATCTAGCTCTCTGGCGCCCCAAGTTTCTGTTCGAGTCCTTTCGGTGCCGTGAATGTTTGTAATGATGCGGAATCCACTTTAAACAGTAGGTGCCGGTCTAAAACAATTATTGGGCTTAGAGCTGACAGAAAAGTTCTCATGTTTTGGAATCTGCAACTAGGCAGACGGCTTTGACTCACCATGGAGCTGTTGCGCCATTGAAGAAGAAGAATTAATATGATGCATATTATCTCGTTTTTGTTACCACTTTTCAATCCTGGGGCCTGAATGGTCGAGTGGCTAGTGCTCTGGCGCTCGGTACCCCAGGTTTCGGGTTCGAGTCCCGGCGGTGCCATGGTTGTTTGTAGTGGTTCGGAATCCACTTTAAGTCGTAGGTTCCGGTCTCATAGGACTGTAAGAGCGTCACGGAGCAAAAGTCAGACTTCTACCTACGGGTGCTCCATCACAACAGAAGCTGCCCCCTTTCCCCCCATCCATGAGTAAATCACTCATGGGGTGTCCGTCCGTACTGCAGGACATTGAGGATTAGTCTCAACAAAAAAATCTATCAATCCTATTTGTTAAAAAAGTAGATCGCGTGGGAAAAATCCATTTCTACTCCGGGAAAATATCTATCAACACTTCATCAAAGGGTCAAGACAGTCAAACGATTAAACATCCTTTGAAATTTGTAGGTTTCTCATTCAAATATATTTATAATTAGTTTTATTATCTTTACAATTTTTTGAAGATTGTTTTAGCCAAAGTTAGTTTGATTTTTCTTTCGCTTTCTGTTTACCTTCGTGGACAGGGAGCGTATGACTGTAGAACGCTTGGCTGACAGCCCTATCCCGTAAAAAGAAAACATCTCATGTTTCGGAATCTGCCAGTAGGCAGAAGGGCTTGGTTCACCATAGGACTGTGGCGTCATTGAAGGACTGTACATTCTAAATTTTTGTTTAAATAAAATATGATAAAAATTGAATCGTTATTTCAGAAGACAAAGAAATTTAAAGACTTCCCCCTCTAGACAACGGATGTGTAAGGTAAGTCAGGTTTCCTCTCTCCCCAATAATGAGTCAGGTTTCGAAATTTAATAGCCACAATAAAGAATATAGGTTTGGTTCGTCAATCTAGGCATCTCGTGCACACTTTAGGCTAAAGAGACTGGGACCTACAGTTTAACGTGGATTCCGACAAACTCACAAGCACCCATGCCACCGCCAAAATTTGAACCTGAAGTCTTCGGTACCAACGGCCAGTTGGCCGCAAGATGAATATAGGAGGAGAATATAGCATTGGGGTTTGGTTTGTCGCTCTACGGTCATCTTGTACACACGAGGTCTAATTAGACCAGGACCTACATTTAACGTGGATTTCAAACCACTCACAAACATCCTTGGCATCCCCAGGATTCGAATTTGAAGCCTGTGGTATAAAGGGCCACAGCGCTCGCCAATTGGCCAACAGGCTGCAAGCATTTATAGGAGATAATGTTTGGTTAAACTTCTCACTGGTTTTACTGCTAAATTTACAATGCTTATCTTAGGCAGACATGAAAAAAGTTATGTTTTATTTTATGTAGCAGTGCAATACCGAATTATATGTGCTAATACTAGAACAATTTAAATTACGATTTCCTGTCGTGTTAGAGCTACACAAATATAATAATACAGAATTCTCATTCTTATAAAGGCACTTTTCTTATTATGTCCTCGTTGTTATTCAACCTATTGTAATGAAGAACAGAAATTTAAACTCGAACCCAATGCAACATATTTATTTGCATTGCGACTTCAAATATTGATTAGATCATCTCAGATTTTGATTCTCAGACTTATTCACTCTAATCTATAACCCGCTCTATTGCCTTTCGTAGAATTAATTTGTAGAATAAATGTTATAAGAACTGGGGGTCTGAATGGCCGAGTGGTTAGCGCTCTGTACCACAGGTATCGGGTTCGAATCCCGGCGGTGTCATGGATGTTTGTAGTGGTTCGGAATCCACTTTAAATCGCAGGTATCGGTCCTAATAGGATCGTAGAGCGTTGCAGGGGTACCACAGGCTTCAGGTTCGAATCTGGCGGTGGCATGGATGTTGGTGAGCGGTTCGAAATCCACATTAAACGGTAGGTCCCGGTCTGTTTAGCCTAAAGTGTGCACAGAATGACTGCTGAGCGACAAATCAAACCAATGTGTGGTAAACGCAGCCCAGCGAACCAAATAAACTCACGATCCCTTGCGAGTGTGTGATTGTGAAGTTCTCTCATTGATCGATGTATTTGGGAGCTCAATATCCCATATGCATTGGTTCTACAGAGCATGCGCACGAAAACATGGAAAGCAAGAAAAATTCTCAAACTTTATTGAATATATACATTTTGATACAATATGATTTCTTCTTATTGGCAATACTTTCACTGCAATTATTAAAATATTTTCAGTGAAATATATTGGAAGACTATATTTTTCGTTCACGAGTACATGGCTGAAACAAAATGCCTTATGCAACAGCAATAGTTTGTAATTTATGATCATGAGATGCAAATCCTTCGTTTTTTAAAATTTTTCAATTCATTCTATTAGCTCACACTCTCCCTCTATATATCTTGTTCAAATTTTCAATCGTTCATAAAATACTTTTTATTCATCCACTCTGGTTGAAATACATTTTTTTAACTTGCAGTGGATGACACTTGATGTTAATACAGTTTTTTCAAGATTTAAGTTGCCTATATCTACCAATAGATGGCCCCAGATAAACTTTAAAAAAATGAATGAAAATTATTTATAAAGGACTTTGTGCGATATAGTGAAAAAAAAAATAGGAATTGACTTTAAATTTTTTTCTTATATTACTTGCTTTTGAAGAGCTTGGAAGACAACGAAAAACCGAACGTAAATTAAAAAAATCTACATAATAAAACAATTCTAAATCTCAAACAACAACTCCTCTAAAAGTTCAACGAAATTTTCGGTGCGAGTGTCAACAAGTGCGTGTGACATTGGCCTTTCATGAACTCCCCCAACACCAAGAGAGATAAGGACAAAACAAATCAATACGCAGAAAAACGTTTTGGCTTCCCCGTCGTATAAATAAAAGCGCAGATAAGATTTCGTTATCGCGGTGAATCGAAACTTCCGCCGCCGAAATCCGAATTGGAACCGCTCGCAAACATTTCCAACAACTCTATTTTTGAATCGATTACACACAACAACAATCTTAAACAATCAGTCAATGAGTAAAAACTTACATTAGTCAGTACGTCGGTTTTCATGGAATGGGAATTTATATATACATGCGGTCGAATAAACTAACAACAGGAGGTTGTTGGTGGACAAGCAGGAAGCATACTACAATTGATGTTCTCTTCAACATTAAAGATTATTCTTACATTAGACAGTCTAACTAGTGCAGTGGTTCTCACATCTTTTGAATTGGGTTAAGCATTTAAAAACCTATAAATAATTGTAGGTTTGGTTTGGTTTGTCGCTCTACGGTCAATTTAGTTTAGTCACTTTAGGGTAATTAGTCAGCGACCTACACTATAACGTGGATTTCGAACCACTTACAAACATTCATGCCACCGCCAGGATTCGAACCTGACGGCCGGAGTGCTAGCCTAGTGGCCATCAGGCCACAAATAATAGTAGAGGAATTGCATATACATTTTCGATAATTATTATTATTAACGCCTCACAATTTTATATCCAGATAGTCAACTCTGTAGACTATTACTTATAGACGAAGGAGTCTCAGACACTGCAATGGAATTTTTTTAACATTAAAAATCACATAGCCAGTAGCACTCCTAGTGGTTAGCGCTCTGTACCACAGGTTTCGGGTCCGAGTCCCGGTGGTGCCATGGATATTTGCAGTGGTTCAGAATCCACTTTAAACTGTAGGTCCCGGTCTCATATGACCGTAGAGCGTTGGGCTGACAACCCCACCACGTAACATCTACTGTCTAGAAATCTGCAAGCAGGTAGACGGCCTTGGTCCACCATGCGGCTATGGCGTAACTCATGATGATGATGATGAATATCTATATAACTATAACAGGTATACCCTTCTTTCCATAACCATGAGCTTAAATTCATTCTTATGTCACACCAAGTTTAGTCCTTTTAATTTAAAATGGCAAGGAGTATTTTTAAGATATCAACATTTAAAATTTATTTATATATTATATAAAGTGTAGACACTAATTTCTTTTTGTTTTTACTTCATGTACGCCATTACAGAATCAAGGTCTAATGGAGAGTACTTCAAATATTATGTTTATCTCATCATGGCTTCCTCAAACATTGTTTGTGATAAATCTCTGAAACTACCGATTTACTGCTAAAAATTGTAGGATCTCCGAAAACCTTATAAATATTTTTCTTAGTAGTCCCTCTTGATCTGGGAAACAAATATAGCTTTTTGGACACACGAGTAGTTGGATATCCGTTTTCAATATATATTTTTATCAATATTTTCGCGCATTATTATATATACTATTTATAAAAAAATGCCATTTTGTTTTTCAATCTAAACATACTTAAAGTGCATGGCTGTTTTATTATATACATGCTCTTTTTTTGTAAAATAATTTAGATTCTCTAACATATAGTATTGTTACTTCATAATCTAGAAATGAACCTACCATCAGATTAGCTTGAAACGATTTCAAAAATTCATATCTGACATAGACAGGGAAAATGTTCGATTATCCTTGTAGGAATTTTGTCAGTTTAGAGACACGACGCTATAACCACCTGAGTTACAGATCTCTGCAGCAAAAAGGCGGCCCGATGGCCAATTGGCCAGCGCTTTGGCCGTTGGTACCACAGGTTTCATGTTTGAAGCATGGATGTTTATTGGTGGTTCGAGATCCACAATCTATTATATATAATTCCCGTGTCACGATGTTTGTTCGGGATGAACTCTGAAACTAACAAACCGATTTTAACTTTTTTTTTTTCTGAAATGTGTGTTTTGTTCCAACTTGAGAAATAGGATAGTTTTTATTCAGATTTTTTTTTTATTTAAATGCATGATCGACGGTTTTCCTATTTCGTCATTTGGCGCCATTGACGTCATTTGGCGCAACTAAAATTTGCGATTTCTCATCCGATGGACGTAATTTTGAAAGTATATTCAAAATACAAGGTCAGGTGTGCCATAAGATCGGGTCGTTTATGCCAATACCTAACGAAGAGCCAAAATTTCTTCACATTTATTTTATGGGTAGTTCTGAAGAACGTGCGACAACTCGATGTCAGTATAATTTTATCGAACAAGCAGTACAAAGAGTTATTGTAGAATTGTTGGAAAATCTTTTAGGAAATCATAATCAACTTATTAAATTATTTAACGAATTTATTTGTTTTGACGAAAGACAGATCAACAAGAAATAGTGTTCATCGCTTAGTTCTTAGATAAATGAAAGTAATGATTGTTAAAAATTAAATTAGGTAAAATAATTATAAAACAGTGTTAAAAATCAACATTATCTACCTCATTCATTAAATGAATAAAAATGAAACATTTTCTATTCGTTGAAGCTTAATTTGAACTTTTCATCATTCTTTACCAATCACTTCCTTAACAATACCAATTATAGTATCTAATAATTGAACGAAATACAAGAAAGCCACAGCAACGCGTGGCCGGGTCTGCTAGTAAACTATAGGTCCCGGCCTAAATAGGTCAAATTGTGCACAAAATAACCATAGAGCGACAAACCAAACCTGTAGCAAAAGTATGTGGCGGAAATACACCAGTTTGAACGAATTCTAACAAGAAACTCCTCTCACAATGCCACCGACGACACACACAGAATCCAGCCTCTAATAACAAATAAAAGAGGTCTGTTAGAAGACTAGAAAACGGATTTCAGAAAATATCTCCAAAACCTTACTTTTACAAAACCAAAAGTAAATAAAATACTAGTTTTAGTCCATACAGCATGAGAGTGTTGTACAAGGGTTTGTAAAAACATTTTTACTCTGTTCTTTTGTAAAACTATTTCTAACTTAGTAGGATCTTTGTATACAATTTGTAGTTGTTCGTGTTATTGGGTCAGAACTGTCGTCCAGTTGCCGCAAATACCCTTACTCACTTTGAGTTTAATCCTCCATTGATACATTCTTGACAGCCTGTAGAGTTCCCCCCCCAAAAATTAGAGTTTAATCTGGGAGGGGGAACACTTCCAAGTGATTCACTAGAGCCAGGATTCCACTATTTTTCCCATGGGCCTGAATGGCCGAGTGGCTAGCGCTCTGGTGCTCGATACCACAGGTTTCGGGTTCGAATCCCGGCGGTGCCATGGTTGTTTGTAGTGGTTTGGAATCCACTTTAAACCGTAGGTCCCGGTCTAATAGGATTGTAGAGCGTTGCGGGGCTACTGTTATTCCGCGTCCGTGGCTTATCTTCAAGTGACACGCGCCCTCTGGGTAAGGCAAAGTGAGCAACGTCTGCGCAGCGCTTGCCTTAAGGCATCCAAGATCAAGCTGTCTAGGTGTTTGCCAGCTGCATTAGAAAGAAGAAGGAATTGTCCATTTAAAACATAAAGGTGCTCTATTTATAATGCATTTAATCTTATTTGTTTTTCATACTAGAATAGCTTCCTTAAGACCATCATTATCGATAAGATAGGTATTAGATGACATTATAAACCTCGGTGAAAGTCTCTCAACGCTTACTTGATTTGCTGCTAGTGCAATCCCTGTCTTTACTACTGGTTGTATTATTAAATACAATTGAATTGTCTCCTTAACATTTCATTTTAACATTCATTTCTACAATTTCGGAAAAAAAAAAAAATTATTTTCGGAGTCGGATTTTTAAACCGACTCCTGACTACTTCAAAAATACCAGACTCGCTACCTCGTGCAGTTGTTTACGTCGAAATCTAGCAATCCAAAGGTTGCAAGATCAAACCTATGCACATTTTTTTTTTTTTTCCCCCTATTTTAATTTCTTACGTTACACTTAATATAAGTAATTCAACAAAATTATACTCAGCATTCTATATCAGAAACATATACAAATATATGGTTTTATTACGGGGGAAAGCGCACTTTCTTCTTTTTCTCAATTCCTACTATTAGTTCACACTCTCCCTATATATATGTTGTTCAAACTTTCAATCGTTCATAAAATACTTTTTATTCATCTACCCAAGATCAAATACATTTTTTGTTTGACTTGTAGTGGACGACACTGGATGCTAATACAGTTTCTTCAAATATTAATTCAGTAATTAAATTTAATTCATTAATTTTAGGGTTTTTTAGATTGAAGTTGCATGTATCTACCCATAGATGGCGCCAGATGTAAGAGGAAAATCTCAACTTTATTTGTAAAGGACTTTTTGCAATATAATGGAAAAAAAAGGAATTTTTTTTATATTACTTGTTTATTATTATTCTCCATTGTTAATTTTTCCAAATATATATATATATATTCTGAAATTATGCGCCCAGTACAGCAATAGGAAAATTAATTTTTGTGATGGCAAGGTGTAAAAATACACGCTGTATTAAACAAGCCAATTTTGTGATTCTTTTATCAATCTTAACTACACAGCTCCCTGGTTCGTTCGACGAAAATTTATTCATAGAGACCTAGACTTCGAACTTATTCCAAATTATCTAATCAAAATTTCAAAGAAACTTCTTGAAAAATATCCTCAGATCAGCGATGAGTTAATTCGGCGCCTGCCAACTTATCACCTTAGTGTGAAAAGTTCGCAAAAAAGGCCCACAGCCATATATGACGTCTCCTATGAGTGTTTCCCAAAAGTAAAGAGACACAGTTATTCTGAGCCAGCCCAAACGAACACAGGTAACGGAGTGGATTGAAACGTTCACCAAGACAAATTATCTTATTGTGCATCTGAGATCCCATTTGGCGTACATATTTGCGGCCTTCCATTACATAAGACGAACTGGCGCAGGGGTAAAGAAACGGATCCCTCACTGCGAGGTTGAAGGTTCGAATCTAAATTCAGCTCCATTCGCTATTCAGTTACGATGTGCATCTTCATGCTTTTTCCGACTAGTGTCCCCAGTTAGGTTTATTTTTCTTTTTACCCCTTTTTTTCAATTCCTTATATTAGCTCACACTCTCCCTATATATATCTTGTTCAAATTTTCAATCGTTACTAAAATACTTTTTATTCATCCACTCAAAATATTCAAATACATTTTTTTTTGAACTTGTAGTGGATGACACTGGATGTGAATACAGTCATTTCAAATATTAATTCAGTCATTAAATTTAATTAATTCATTTTAGTTATTTTTAGATTTAAGTTGCATATATCTACCAATAGATGTCGCCAGATAAACTTGCATATATGAATGAACATTATTTATAAAGGACTTTCTGCAATAGAGTGAAAAAAAGTAAGAATTGACTTAACAATTTTTTTTTTTTTTTTTTTTTTTTTTTTTTGATATTACTTGTTTTTCTAGTAAATAAAAGGAGACAAAAAATATCAAAGAACGAAATATTATATATATAAGAGAACGACTTTTTTTGGGGGGGAGGGAGGGAGGGAGGGAGGGGAGGGGCTATTTAATGCTTTTCAACTTGCAGATTCATCGTTATGGTCCACACATTCAGCAATCTTAATTTCTAATCTTATACAATATTTTTATGGCATCGACAACTGGTCCCTAATTGTACCGAATTTTCAATTTAATTTCTTTTATTTTCCATCTTACTTTTATTTGCTTTTATATTTTTTTAAAATTTTAGAAACTTTATTTTTACCATATACTAACATTAAGCAAACAATAATTAATTGTAAATATATATATATGTGAATTAAGATGGGGAGGTTAAGGTTTCTATCCCCATGGGTACTCCGTAATCGTCGCCAGTTACAGTCAGCTACATAGGATCAGGTTTTAATTATCTATTTATGAATTAATGTAAGCAAGAGCCAGGTTGATATCCGTAGTAAAATCAGGAGAATTCACCATTTTTCATAACACCTAGAACATTTCATGAATATATATTATATATTTAATGAAAACTGATTTCTTTCTTCTTTTTAAATTCCTTCCATTAGCTCACACTCTCCCTATATATATCTTGTTCAAATTTCCAATCGTGCATAAAATACTTCTTTATTCATCCTCTCAAGTTCAAATACTTTTTTTTTTTTTTTTTTGTAACTTGTAGTGGACGACACTGGATGTTAATACAGTTTTTTCAAATATTAATTCATTCCTTAAATTTAATTAATTAATTTTTTTTTTTATTTAAATTGCATATATCTATCCATAGAAGGCGCCAGATAAACTTAAAAAAAAATGGATGAAAATTATTTATAAAGGACTTTCTGCAATAGAGTGAAAAAAAAATAGGAATTGACTTTTAAAAATTTTTTTTTATATATATATTACTTGTTTATTGTGGATACAAACACAT
This sequence comes from Caerostris extrusa, assembly GCA_021605095.1. NCBI lineage: Eukaryota > Metazoa > Arthropoda > Arachnida > Araneae > Araneidae > Caerostris > Caerostris extrusa. The sequence goes on from BPLR01002242.1 coordinate 45,231, forward strand.
TAACTTTCTCATTCGTCATTCTTCTTTTTCTTAACTCATTTTCTTTTTTTTTCCCTGTTCCCATTCTTATTACTTTTGTTTGATAATTTTACAATTCGTCCCAAATAAATCGTTCCAAAAAAGAATTCTAATTGAATTTTCTATTCAAATTGAATATTTTGTTCCTAATACAAATAAAATGTTATTTTCTTATAGAATGTGATTAATTGTTTTATTGCAACTGCTAAAAACATAAATATTTTTATACAATTTATTTTATGAAATAGTAAAAAGTTTATGTTTAGAAAGCTGTCTGTTTAATTTTGCTTTTATTCAATATAAACAGAATATATATGTGTTTCTGAAAAATATTTATGATTGTAGCAGTTGCAATAAGACAATCACATTCTACAAGAAAAGACAAAATTATTTGTATCAGGTATAAAATATTCAAAGAATAGAAAATTCAATTAGAATTCTCTGAGTAATTTATTTGGGATGAATTGCAAAATTATCAAACAAAAGTTATAAGAATGAGAATATATATGAATTCATATATATAAAAAGGGAGGGCAAAATATGTTTTCTAGTCAAAAATATTTACAATTTTATGTAATTTTTCTGTATTAATTATAATCAATGAGGGGCCTGATGGCAAAATGGCTAGCACTCAGTCAAAAATATCGGGTTCGAATTTTATGGATGTTTGTAGTGGTTCGAATGCAGTTTAAACCGCGTCCTAATAGGATCGTAGAGCGCTGTGGGAGTAGTTGTTACTCGCGTCGGTAGCATATCTTCAAGCTACACTTGCCCCCTGGATGGTGCTAAATGAGTAACATCCTTTGTTTATGGCATAAAGATTAACTGTCTGTATTGCCAGTTGCATTAGAACAACTACATAATAAAACCGCAAGAAATAAAAACGGGGAAAAAACTCGTGCAGGTCAGAATTCACAATTAAATTAATTGAATCAGAATTCACAATTAGTGAATTCTTGGCAGCACCATTAAATTAGAATTTCTCGAAAAATATTGACGGCCAGCTTCTACTACTTTGACTAGTTAACATTCCAGTTTTGATCTACCCATAGTGCACAATTCAACCAAATACGTGACGAACAATTCATAACATCTGCTTTTAATGATTGGATGAAAGTATTGCAAGTCACATAACAAAATTTCAATCAATTGCTGCTTCATAGATCTTCTGTTGTTATTGAATATTAATAATTCTCTCGTGGCTATTCAACCTGGTTTATGCTGTTGTTAATATGGTGAGAAAAGCTGAATTTTCACCAGATACTAAGATCGCGTGCCGCACAATCAGCCGTCAGAAACCTGAATGGCATTAGATCGGGCTTCTGATTGGCTGACGTTCTGCGACGAGTGTTCTTAGTATTTGGTGGGAATCCAGCGTAACGGTTATTTTCCATGATATATATATTTTTAAAAAGTGCAGTATAGTGACGTTAATTATAAAAGAGCGATTTTTCACCAATTATTTTAGTTGATTTAAATAGCATGTTTTAATAGACAAAGTGTAAACATACATCACTATTTTGTTTACTTAAAAAAATTTCAATTTTAAAATCTAAAAACTTTTCATACTCTCTCAAATCTTACTTGATACACTGCATCAGAATTATTGTTATTTAAAAATAATTTTATTATTTGAAATTTAACATTTTGAATATTGATTTAAATAAAATAGGCTTTAAATATCTACTTTAAATCATTTTATAATCATTAAATAAATAATACTTTATACTTTAATTTTTTCCATTTTTAAATACAAAAAATTATCTTGAAAATAACTATTACTTTTATAACTATTCATGGTAATGTCTTATCTGGTCAATGATAAAAAATATATACCAAAACACATTAGCAAACAGCTAGTAAAATAATTTAAATGAAAATAATAAAGCCTCAAACTTATAATATAGGGCTTGGTTGTAGTTTAGGTGTAAAATGTGTTATTGGAATTGAATTCAACTGAACATTTATTAACTAGTGCTATTTACGACTAATGGATTGATGAGAGTTTAGAACATTGCTTTACCATACTTGAGCAGATTTTCTGCTTTTCATACATAACTTTAAAATGAGGACCATTTTCTTACAAAGTCCCTAATGAAAGTAATCTTGGTCATCCACTATTCCCAATGCAAATAATAAGGAGCTCTTATTTACATGATCATAAAATGTTACATTTTTAAAATGACCCAAAATAAACTAACAGAAATGAGAAGTTTTAAACTGATATATAACTTTCTATAACACATATTATTAACACAATAGCCATTTATAATACAAACTTTTAGTAAATAGGATGTCAATTGAATTGAATAAAAAAATTGCCAAATGCGATAAAAACTACTATTTTAAAATTATTTTACTATTTCAAAAAATTGTGTTGCTCTATAACTCTATATAGCTATGGTTAGCATTCATATCTCTAATTATATTTAATGGCAATAAATTATTTTTACGACAAGTGGTGTATTTTTGGATGAGAAAATTTAAGATTCACATAGTCTATTAATTAGTCACTTAAAACAGTGATAAACTCATGTGTACTTGAGCTTTGCAATTATCAATCAAACTAAATATATATACATGTATGTATATATAAACAATGATTATAGGCCAGTTTACTCCATGCCAAATTAAAATAATGTTGTCCCTTATCAGAAAAGTTGTTAATAATATATATTTACATTGCCCTAAAAACTACAAATGTATGTCACATTAAAAGTTTTTCCAATGTATTTCTTAATTCATGTTAAAGTAACAGTAAATCATCAAAAAAGAATAATATACTCATCCAATAATTGCACCATCATAAAAATTGTTATTTTATTTTTAAAATAGCATAAATTATAAATTCAACTCGTGGCTACAAGCTGTTCTGTTATTTAGCTTTAAAAATAATATACACCGAAAAATATTTATAAACTTTAAAAATAAAAATAAGAGATCTACAATATTTGACAATTATCATTTATTGAATTATGAAATTATTTCTTTTATTAATTTCAAGCATAAACAAATAAGATGAAAACATCATAATCAAAATGAATGGATTATTTCAATTATACATAGTGAAATAATGCAATTTTAACTAAATATTTTGAAAAAAAAAAAAAATTTTTTTTTAATTTTTTTTAATAAAAATGTAAAATACATGCATTAAACAGATTTATCTGCAATTTGATTCCAAAAAAGAAAATTTCCTACATATCGCATTATTTGGCATTTGAGATAAAAATTCTCACAAATTTTAAAATTGTGTAAAATTCCCAATAAGAAACATTAAGCAACAACTCATATAACTCATAGGAAATATAATGGTAAAAGTTAAAAAAGGATTTCAATATATATATATTTTTTTTGCTTATTTTCTGAAATTGTTTTGTTTTTATTTACGAATTTCAGTAAATGATAAAATTTATTTAAAAGAGTAATGCAGAGATCAATGAACAATTTTTATTTTATTTGTTCAATTATTTTAGTCCATATTCAATTTAATTTTCAGTATAAACAAGATTATGGATCATATTTGCATCTTAACACATATTTTTTTATATAGATCAGATATTAATTTTATCGTTCCATATTTAAAACAATAATTCTGCATCTTGTAAATGAGTAAAGTATTTTCAGAAATATAAGAAATTTTTAATGCTTATTTTACAATTTTCTTGCATTAAATTATTTGTAACATATTTTTGCAACCAAACTTTTACTTTTAGAAATGGTTTTTATTAATTAAATTTAAAATCAGTAATGTAAAGATTTTCTTTATTAAATATTCAAAACTAGATTTCATAATTTTATATAAATTCATACCTAAATTTAAAAATTATAGAAAAAAATTATTCATTAAAAACAGTTACAACAGAACGTAAATTATAAATAAAAATGATATTTTCAATGAAAATCCATAAATTTTGTGTCAATGCTTTCCTTTGAATTTTCTCAAAGTAAATAAAAAATAAAGTACTTTTTTTTTTAATTTTACATATCAAAACCAAAATTCTAAATTTATATATATATAATACATCATTATAGAAGCAATTTTTGCCACATTTTAAATGTTGAAAATAATTTTTTTTCTGTTATTTTCAAAAAAAAAAAAAAAAAAAAAAAAAAAAATTTTTTTTCTTTAAAGTTATCATTTACTCATATTCAGTGTCATTTACTATACAAACATGTGACAATTTTCGTCATTAAAAATACTAATTTTTCTTAATAATTATAATAAAAGGAAATTTTTTAAATACAATTAATTAAATAAATAAAGTAATAATAAATTTATAACTTAATTATTTATAATTGAAAAAAATTAATTTAAATACAATAAATCAATGAAAATAATACAAGCCAATAAATATCTCACTATTCTTTTTATAAATAAATATAAGTGGAAATAAAATTTAAAAAAATTAATTAACAAGTCAATTTATTTAAAATGTTACTAAAATAGTGATCACTAATTTTTATTATCATTATTAAATATGCCAACAAAATTCGAATATATGACCATACAAATTCACAAAAATAGCATCAGAAATATACAAAAATTAAAAAGGAGGTTAAGAAGGTTAAAGAAATAATCCCTTCAGAAACTAATTTACATATGAAAACAACCAGTCTACGACCCAGTTTTTAAATTAAATTACATTTAATACCTAGGTTGTTTTTACAGTATTTATAATTTGATCACAATTTTACAATTAATCATGTAATGTTTAACGAAAACTAATTTTGAAAAATATTAAAATTATAATAAATATCTTTATTACACTTAAATTATGAAATGACGGAAATTCTAGCATCTCTTGTGTCTTATTTATTATTTATAAAATAAATATAAATCACCATTTATTTCTATTTAGTTTTTTAATACATATCCCCCCATCCCTTTCGATTGTCATAATTTTCCTAAAAATAATATTCAAAATCTTCACTATTTCTATATTGTTTATTTTCACATTCTCTTCCAAGCAAAAAAATTTAACGGGCTATAAGATAAGATGTCGCAGATAACAGCTGATGGAACCATCGTTAATACAAAAAATATGTTTATTTATTTTCATTTTTTCCATCAGATTCCCATCGGACTTCTAACGTTTACAAAAATGTTTGTTTACGAATCGGTGATCGAAACCCGATCAGATGAATTTCGAAACAGTTAAAAAACAATTACTTAACGACGGTGTCTATTTAAGCCTACTACCGCTATATCAAATGAACTTCAAATAAGCGGAAAGGACGCAAGGCACATCACTTCGAAGAGAATAACAGAAGGTAACACTTACACGATCCAGTTATCAAACTTGAGGAGTACGTCTCTCAAGCATGTTGTTTTTCATAAACATGCATCTTTCCGTCCATTTTTCGCCATCACCATGGCACATGGAATCCTTTATTTTGGACATAAACTCATGCTTCGTTTTTGTTCTGGTCCATGACGTCACCGGATGGCGGGAACCCGGAACTTGTTTTTAATTAATAACAATAAAAGTTTCGTTAATATTTATTTTTGAAATTAAAAAAATATTAAAAGTAAATATTTGTGTAAAAATTATGAAAAACAAATGAATCGGTTAACAAAGAACTATACAATTTTCTTGGAATCTTAAATCTCTTATGAAATAAATATGCTACCCACATTTGGAATAACGGAACACTCGATTGGCGTATGCTACTGTGGTGCCATCTATCATTGATAATATAAACTTTTTTTGTAAACAACGCAATATTATAAGAAAACATCTCAACTTTTTACTAATAACGACAATATTTGAAATGTATTAAATTTTTTTTTAATTCTAGAAATATTCTGCATGCAATTCTGCCGATATTTCAAGATTTATAATTTTAAAAAAAAAAATTTAGACAAATTTACTAAACATTCCATTAAAAAAAAAAAAAAAAAAAAAAAAGAGGGGGAATTGAACTCGTATCACTAGATGTTATTTCCTTCTTTAATCATTAGGCAGCGAAAATAGATTATTAATAATACCTACATGCATATGTTTTGAAGGCGTAATACCCTTTAAAATAATGTGTAGTTATAAATATTTTTAAAGTATTCGTGCTTCATCACTGTCATGACGAATTCTCATTCTCAGTCAAATCATTATTCTAATTCTTCCCAAAATTGTTGCATCAAATGATTTTAGATCGCGATTCGTAAGATTTGATTTATTTATCTCCATATTTCTATTAATTAAGAAGAAATTTCTTCACAAATATGTTAACAATTACATATATAATATCTACTTTTTCAACCACAAGAAAGCATAAAATTATCATTTTGTCCATGCAACCTTTTTCAAAGGCGATTAATAAATCATATCTAATTTTTCATCATTATTTCTTATATATTAACAGCTATATTTCCAATATGTTTAAAGTAAATTATTAACAGGCTGTACTTTAAAGCAGATGCATTTGTCCACAAAATATGCACGAGAAAAAAAAAATTTCGTTTTAATTCAACTTTTTTGAATTTCATAACTTGTAAAAGCGACAATTGCTTAATAAATGTTTTTAATGCAAAAGCCCTAGCACTAAACATTGATCGACAAATGAGCTAATTTGTAAAAAACTTCACAATGTAAATAAGCCTTTTAAAAAAATCTGCAGTAGGTTAAATAATTTTGTATTAAATTCGAAATTCCATTGTGTAAATTCCAATAACAAATCATATGTTCTCCTCTCCGTTTTTCATAAATAAATCTAATAATTTTTAAAGTTTCAACCATGTAACATACTTACTAAAAAAATTTTCATTTTTAAAAAGAAATAAATCATATCGGTATTTTCAAAAAGTGCTTAAATATACATCTAATTTCTAATTGTTTGATTAGGAAATATGTCATTTTTCTATTTACATCTCTTCGTTATCATCAATGCATATACTTTAGTACAGCTGTTTTTCTGATTGTATAAAAAATTCGTGTACTTATTGGTCCTTAAAAGATATTTCGTCCAATACTGCACGAAATAAATCTTACCCGTTTATTCTTAAATTCCCGCTTCTTTCAGTGAGGGCAGTGCTTTTTTTCATAGTGCATTTTAAAATACTACTTTTGTAGCGGTGCATTTCATTTATGATACTGGAACTTCCAAGGCTTATTTAGAAAGTAACTTCTTTCAGAGTCGTAAACAGATAAAGAATATAGCTACATGGAAATAATTGTTACAACATACACAAAATCGTTAAGCTGCCTTTTCAACATATTCGCCACGGGAAAAGAAACATTTTTCATACTGTTGGATTAACTTTCACATCATTGTGAATAAATGCAAGGCCTGAGTATCTCATACCTTTTGTTTTGAACGGCCTGTATGTAAAAAAAAAAAATTGATTAAACTAACAAAATATAACTCGCAGTAGGAGGAGGGGAGGGGACAAAAAAAAGAGACCTTTTCAACCGCTTTAATGATAAAATAGCGATCGGGAAGTTCCAGCTCTTACAAATGATAGTTACATCCTGAACTTCTGAATCATAAACCTTGGTTTGATCTTCTGCAGTATGTCCCATAAGTGAGGCTGTTGCATCCTTCCGCTTAGCTATAGGACAAGATTGTCTTGCAAAGTACTTATTTAGAAATGGCATTTCTTCAACATCCTGCTGCCCTCTGTGATTCCAAGGTTGAAATGGATGCTCGGCGTTTGTTCCTCCGTCCAGCCTTAACTGCTGAAGGTGTCTGCGAACGGACGATACTGGCAAGCGAGAGAACTTACTGCAAATGCTGAATTTTCTTTGTGTGCGTTTTGTTCTTTATGCTCTTTGTATTTGCCTGCCGTTGAAAAAAAAAAAAACTTCTGAAGAAGGAACACATCTGTCGATCAATGACAGAGTTTTTGGTAAAAGTTACCACATTGGCGGAGAATCACCCGCTCTCATCTCAAGAGGCATTATTTCGGATGTCTGATGAAAGTGACGTCCATCTGAACTTAACTTTAGCTTTACGTTACATGGAAGAAGTTCAACATGAGGAGACAAGTTCTTTTCGGAACTTTTGCGGTATCACAGTCAACTAATTCTGATGAAAAAAAAAAAAAAAAAAAAAAATTGAAACATGAAATTGTAAACTATTCCCTGATGTATTGCTTACATTTTTACTTATACATTACTTTGTATTGCCCTTAAATAGAAGACGACTATCGGAATATTACATCAATAATGAAGCATCGAAAATTCAAGTACTACATAATTAAAAGAGCAATCTTTGAAAGTAATGCTCTCTTTAAAGGGGGTCTAAAAAGTAGGATTTCTCTTTAGACACGAAATAAGATATCAAGATTAAACAAACTTTGCATTTCAGGTTAAAAAAATACAATGCAACTAAGAAGAAACAGAACCAAAGATCCTCTTCCAGTTTTCCTAGTTGAAAAACTAAACAGAACATCAAAGGTGACTGCAGTTTTCAAGATTGAATGCATGTTTTATTTTTCCAAACACGTTGGAAACTTTACCAGAAGGAACATTATTGCCCAGCGCCCAATTTCATTATTTTCACCACGCAAGTGATAACTACAAGAGAATCACACATACAATGCGACGGTGCACAAAAAAAACCAAAGAATGTTATAAGGAGAAAATGTCCAGTCCACCTGCATCAATTGCAAAAAAGGCCATGTAGCCTCTAATGAGACTGCAATCCTTTTACCAATGCCGAACGTAGAAAAGATCAAACTCATTCCTTCAGTTTTGGACAACAAATTCTTCCAACAACCTTATAAAACCTAATATTTCATTCACACAACTGTTTAAGCCCTCTACATCTTCAAGACTCCTCATCTCTCCATTTTAAGACACTCTTGCCTGCTACAATTTCTTAAGGAGTCAAAAAAAAAAAAAAAAAAAAATCTTTTTGACCCATTTCCTAATTTCTTGCTTCACTGATAAAACTTCCAAGAAGCTGATCAATCGACATGTTTACCATCGTGATCGATGCTTTTGTCCTGTTGCATGATTGTTTCTAAAACTTCTAATTTTGTTAAGACTTCTCCAACTGTGAGTAAAAAAAAAAAAAAAACATATATATATATAATTAAATTTAAAAAAAAAAAATTATTTAGTTATCCCAATAGAGATGTGGTTCTCTATTGGGATCACCCTTTAGAATGTATATCACCTGCCATCGGTTACAGGAATGGAAACCTCACTTTGTTAATACCCTTCGAATGATGAAACATGCAAGAAATTAAAACAATGATGTTATGTATTATATAAACATAGAATTAAAATAACCCAAATTTAATATAAATTTAAAAATTAATATCTTACTCCAGCCTTATTCGTGGCCTAGAAGTATATGCAAGCATGCGAGTGGTAAAAATGCGAATTCCCTAGTATTGTACATATTAATGACTGCTTTAGAAACGAATAGAGTTGATGCAATAGTGAAAGAACATCTTGAAGCGAGAGTAAAATATCATATTTAGCTTTTCTATTATCAATATATATAACAGTTGTAGATATTTTACGGGTTTCTTATTTATAGAGAATAAATAAACATAATGTAAGTGCTAAGCAAAGTATGAAATGTACATCCTTGTTAGAATATTTTTCAGTACATTTTCATACTTTGACATTTTATCTCCCAATTTTCTGTAGGAAATACATATATATTGGAAAAAGAGAAATTCCAAATGCAAAATTCCTTGGTTTAGATAGAGCACTCTTCCCAATGTGCATCCAAGATTTTCAAAATTCATCTTTTAGTGCAGTATAAAAAAATTAAGCAAATTAGTTGTTCATAAAAATTTTCCTATCATTTATTCATTAGTGAATGTTTCGATTTAGATATGTGCATAAATTTACAACTAATACTACAAGTAAGACCATAATGACTAGATAGCATAAAATGGGACCTAATTGACTGGAAAACAGAGGTCACAATGGCCAGGAATTGAATTTTTAACATGCCATTGCTTTAATAAAGTCATTCGGATAAGAATAACAATACACTTTAAAGGTTACTTTATTAATCATTCAAAAATAGTTAATTTCAGCTGTAAAACAGGCTACTATTACTGAATGACTATTGCTATTAATGGTATATGCTTTGAATAGTCAATGAAAAGAGTAATAGTCTTGTTACAATATAATTTAAATTTTATTTCTTTATTATTTTTTTTCTGTAATTTTAATTTTGCAGTTTTAAAAAGTGATTTAAGGTAATTTAATTTTCATGAGCAGAAATTATATCTTAATATTCTCTCGATCTGTACAGACTTTTCTTATATTGAGTTCTACAATTACAAAAAGCATTAACTAAACGATAGAATGTTCTGTTCTTTAATAGTAGCTTTATAAAGTAAATAATTTCAAAAGGAAAACCTTTACATAAGAAGTAACGTTAACGTAAAAAAGACATTAAAGAAGTTACGTTAAGAGAAAATTGTTAGGTTCTTTGATGAGAACTTCATGGTATACATAATTATGTTTGATTGGAACCTAAAAATCAAATACTAAATAAAATTCTTATTTAGTATAATGTATACTAAATTGCTTGAACTTTACCTAACCACAGAGGACAAAGTTTCATTTTTCTATACCACCATTAAGTCAAATTTTTCTAATTTTTAACAAATATTCTTCATAAAAGATGTAATGAATTCAAGACAAAAACTAGAAAAGTTTTTTTATTTTTATTAGAAACACACAAATTGGTATTTTCATTTAATATAGTACACAAATATTCTGTACAATCATTAACTTTCCAGAAATTTACAAAACTAAACATAAAAAAAAAATACTGACTAGTACACTACTTAACTTTTACAATTTAAATAGAGATTCTACATAACTATTTAATATCCCTTTTAAATAAAGAATCACAATTTCTAAACTTAGTTAAGAGCAAAACAAACATTAACAGGGGTTCAAAAGGAAAAAAAAAAAATACTTTGTTTGTGAGAGATAAAAGATTATTTTGCATCTTTTCTCAAAGCAATAAACTAAAATCATCGGAGGGATTCAAAAATACTTTAAATAACTTAAAACATATGTAAATAAATTGCATCAAATCACAGAATAAATATAACAAAAGTTAGTTAAAAAAAAAAAGGAAATTGATTTATCTCACTGAAATTTGTTTCTCTAATATCCAAATGTAGAAACATTCACCACTCAATTTTTAACCATTTTCTTTCACAGACATTTACAGTACAAACATCACTTTAAAAATCAGTAGATGGCGCACTTATCTATTTAAAAAAAAAAAAAAATCAGAAGTGCTTTTTTAAGGACATCTTCTTTCCTCATTTACAATATATTCTAATCTAAAAAACAATAAGATAATTTGCATTTAGAAACAATGCAGACTTTCAAACCTACGATGATTTAAATGCAGAAAAGAGATATCTTAAAGGTGAAAAAGCTAACTCTTTCAATAAGGTGAATTTCAGCACACGAGATTACCCAAAAATTTAGTTCAGAGTGCCTCTAGAATAAGGAAAATCTGATTTATCACCATTTCTTGTGCATTTACATTAATAAAATAAATTCTGAGATAGAAAATCAGTGACAGGTGTAATTAAAAAAATAAGATATTCACATAGCATATCAAAATATCATTCATTACTTTTACTACCTATAACTTACAAATTTTAAATTAATTATAAATTCAAAAATGAGCTAAAAGTATTATGGTTTTTCTAATCAATCTGTATAAAAAGTTTGCTTTTATAAGAACTATTAGGTAAAAGAAAGTTTAATGAAAATTCACCTATAAATAATTTTCTAGTAATAACAATATTAAAAAAAGATGTTTCAGCTTATTAGACATTTTGACATTATAAAAAGTTGCAAAATGAATTCAGATAAATATGTATTAAAAACCATTATAACATTTTCCTTTATAAATAAAAATTCACTTTAAATCTTACTCTGTGTTCTGTCAATATCAAATATGTAATAGAAAATTACATAATTTAACAGTTGTGATTATTTTTGAAACTGTAAAAAAAAAAAAAATTCATAAAAGTTTTTTGCATGTAGATTTTGTTACATAATAAAAAATTGAACAAAATTTAAAAATCCTGTACTTAGCATTCAGTGCAATTTCATGAAAAAATGCTTTTTTTTTTAAATTTTAAAACATGAACTAAAAATAAAACAAAAACTAACTGAAAAATTTAAACTGCATTTTGCATGCAATGCAGAAGGACCATGGATGGAATCCAATGAAGGACAAGACTATTAGGGAAGTAGTGATTTATTTAATGGGCGAGAAATCTGTAGGAGCCATCCATCTGCTTTGCATCTCTCGAATCAGAGGAACTGGAAAAAAGATAAAGATAAATTTACTAAATAAACTTTATATTAATTTAAAAATCATTGATTTATATATTTTTTTATCTAGATTAAATGTTTAAATATAACGTTGCAGTAATAATAATAAAATCAACAATAATTATATGTTAGTTAAGCCATTAATTGAAAAAATATCACTCTTTAAGAATGATTTTTTAATTTTTCACTAAATTCTGTAAATAACTTCACAAAGGTGTGCACAAATAAATTTCAATTGTTACAAAAAATTACCTAACAAATACAAACAAATAAATGTGCTTACAAATAAATTTCAATTATTATAAAATTTATTTTTATTTCTACACAATATATTCCAGTAACTTAGTAGAGAAAAGAAAAGTTTGTATCAAAAATTATTCTGGATGCGATAATATTATTACCAATTTTCCAAAAATTGAAACAGCTAAAGTATTTCAATCATATTTCAGGTAAAATAAATTCACACCCAAGAAAGCCAATGATGAATTATGCCTATACATTGTTACAATGAAACAAAAATTTTAAATTGGGGGAAAAAATGAAACCGTGCAGCCAAATCAGCAAATAACTTCATTTCAGATGTTAATTAAATAATTACTAATATTTGTTATAAATGATAAACATTAATAATGTTTATTGTTATAATTTTCTGTCTACAACATATTGAATGTAAAATTTTTTTAGAATTTTATGGTACAAACAAAGCTCACTATGGACAACTGAAAACTTTTTTGGAGGGGAATTTATAAAACCATTTATTTATAATAATCATTACCTAATATTTCTTTTACCTTACCCTTTTATATATAAACTTTATACAAAAGATTTGACTGCTTTATCTCAATTTACTGATCTATTGGCTGTATTATCTCCATTTACTGAATTTGTGAGAGAAAAATAAATAATCTTCTAAACATAAAGACAAAAAAAAAAAAAAAAAAATGTCTCTCTCACGATGGAAGAGAGACGGAGTTAAATAAAAGGCGATAAATGAAATCTGTATCACTATGTGTTAGAGGATGAAAAGTTCTGGAATGAAGTTATAAGATTTAAAAAGGCTTTACAGGAAGATAAATTAATAATTAATTGTGATACTGATTATTTATACAGCAAACATGAAGAATACCAAAAGATTGTTTTAGTTTTCATCATAATTATTGATCTCCATATTGTAAATATTACACATAATTGTTCCATCAAAAATGCTCTTTAAAACTGAAAAAGTTTTGTTAGTTTTATACCATTGCTATAAAAGAATATTAAAAATCATATTCCAAAGACCAAGTGCAAATCACCCACAGATTATATACTTAATATATTATCACCCATAGACCTTTAATTTTCCCAATAAAAAATTATACCTGAAGGTTATACAGCAGTAATGGATTATAGGCAGGAAAGTTAAGCAATTATTTTTTATTTCAATAACATACTTTATTATTAATGTTGTGAAGTATTTTATGAAGATGATATAAATAATTATGATGTCAAAATATGTCGAATATCATTAACATTATATTAATTTAATTATAACTAAAAAAAAGTCGTAGAAAAATTTATTATAACATTTTAAAATGCAAGAAATTTATTTAGCTATTTTCTTAATAGAATTATTTTTAATATATAGTAAAAAAAATCTAATATAAAAGAAAGAATTATGAGCGCAAAACCTGTGTGTGCAACACATTCATCCCATCCAGGTTTTCTCCAAGCAGCATCTCGAATACTTTTCCGCATTTGAAGGTCTTTGTAGCCTGCAGGAGAAAACAGTTTTACAAATTCAAATTCATCAATACATAAAAAATATTCAACTAAACAATTTTAGGTATACAAATTACAATCACAGTGAGAATATTGAAGGACCCATCTAGTAAAATATTTCAAAATATTGAAGAAAAATTAATAATATGAATTAAAATAAAAGTTTGAATTTCCGGTATACCATGTGAAACTAAAATGGATAAATGTATAAAAAAATATTCAATAATATATTGAGTGACTTTTAGATTGTTGGATTATAGTAGAATAAACATATAGAAAATACAATTTTGTATTGAATATTTTTTTAGAATATTTTTTTTTATAGTAAAAAGAAACCCATAATTTTTTTTTTTTATGAATATAAATGTTATGGCACAGTATTATTAATGTAAATTAGAATGAAATGCTCACAAATCTATAAATTACTTCACTTAAAATTTTGAATCATAAATTTTAAGTGATACAAGTTCTTAAGTGACTACTTTTAAAAAAGTGATTTCTGGCAAAATTTCATAAATCTTTTTTTGTTCCTTTAAATTAAAACCCAGTTATTTGACTTTCCAAATCTACCTCTCTCTATGTTACATAGAGAGTGAAATTATAGATATTTTAATATTAAATCATAAAACTTTCTTCAAAGTGGAATTGCAGTTCAAGGCCAATAAAAGAATTGGAAGTTAGACAATAAATAATAATAATAAAAACCAAACAATCTGTTTAGGAAATTAATGATTTAATTGTAATTAGCTCATTGTACAAGTTACTATTTAAGTGTATTTATCTAAAAATTTGTCAATAACAGGTTCTTTTATACTCATGTTTACATTTTGTATTTGAGTGCTGTTTCAATGTTCTGGATTTTGATTTGCTGTTTTTCTTATCTTTTTTTCCTACATATAAAATGCATAAAACTATTAATAAAGTAAATTTTTTTCTCTTCAAATGCAGCTGGCAAATAGACCGTGATCTTTTATGCCATAAGGGCTGCATCAATGTTACTCACTTTGCACTACCCAGGGGCGCGTGTAACTTGAAGTTAAGCCACGGACGCAGAGTAACAGTGCCTCTGTAACGCTGTACGATCCTATTAGGACCGGGACCTACGGTTTAAAGTGGATTCGAACCACTACAAACACCCATGGCAACACCGGGATTTGACCTGATGCCTGTGGTACCGAGAGCCAGAGCACTAGCCAATCGGTCATCAGGCCCCATGAAGTAAATACAAAATTTATATTTGTTTTTGCAGCAAAATACAACAACAATTGCAGCTTTTGTTCATTATTGTTTCAGCAACATTAATCCAACAGACGGACAGAGCTTTATAGGTTCATGCAGCTGGTATAAATATCAGTTATCTCTGGCTGAGAGTAAAATATACAAAGAATCAAATACTCATCTCCTTCAAAAAATTATTAATTTCTCTAAATCTATTTGTATGAAGTTATGTGATCAAATGTTATTAAATGAATGTCTCGATGGCAGGATACTAATGAAAGTTTCAATAGTGCTTTACAGTCAATTTTGTCAAATAATAATTTTGTACAAATGCAATAAACAAATTCATACTTATTATTAAAATATAATGATGGTTTTTATAACTTTTTGAAAATACTAAATGAATTATTAATCTTGATACTTGCACTGCTACAATTTATGTTGCCTTCGATAGAGAATGCATTGATGTTCAAAATGACAGTTTTCTCTAATTATAAGAAAATTATGGACAACTAGAAAAAAAAAGAATATAATTTTCAAAAGAAAAAGAAAATTAAAGAAAGATTTTTATTTTTATTTTATGGTGCCCTATTATTATGGTGGTTTTTAGAAGAAATAAATTATAAACTATTTTAGAAAAACATAAGTGTAAGCACTTTGTAAGCCATTTCTGACAAATTGAATTTTTGTCATCAATTCTACACTCAAAATACAATATCTCAAAAAGTTACTTATGTTATCTTTCTGAAATTTTAAGGATATATATATTGTAATGTATTAAAGGCAACATACTGTAGATTTGGCAATAAAAAGAATCCTTTTAAATTTATAACTATTTTTATGGCATTGTAGCAGTTAATTTTACAAAATTTTGAATGAAAAATTCTTTGACAAGCTGTATTTTTTTAAAAATATCACTTAGTTTGTAGTATGTAGCCATCTTCTTTGTCAAAGAAGTATTTCATAAAAAAGATATTTGAATTTGTTCAATATAATTTATTTTTGTACATTGCACAATTATAGCATTTTTTAAAAAAACTGCCATTGTATATAGTCACATACCTTAATATCATGGGGGGAAAAAAAAAAGAGATATAAAAATAAATCAGAAATGATATATGTTGTGAATGGAAGATTTAAAGCATCCATAATATTTTAAATAACATTTTTTTCTATCTATGTATTTAACTACTTATTTTGTTATAAAGCATGAATTTAATAATTTTTCTCAAATAGTAAAGAATTTGTATTAATTTTTTAATATAAAGTACTATATCAACATTGATTATTATACCTATTTTTACTGAAATGTTTTCATAAAAATTTGCATATATAACTTCAGTAAAAACTAAATAATTAATATTTCGTTACAACGATTATATAAAGTTTTCATTCTATATTTTAATGTATTTGTTCTATATTTTATATGTGAATTTTTTTATATTCTTTTTCATTTAACTGAATCATTCTTTAGTTGAAATAACAAATATATGCAAAAATACATAGATTTTGATTTAATTAATTTTATATCATTATGTTCAGTAGCAAACTGTTAAATTTTGCAATCAAAATTTAAAATTGAGTGATAGAAAGATTTAAATAAATGATTAAAAACATAAGTAACTTACTCCATATATGATGAACCATGTACAATTGACCTATCTGTAAAAAAAAGCCAGCTACAGCACTTTCCTTTCTATATGTCACTCCTCTAGCCCTGAAACAAATAAGAATACTATTTCAATTTAGATGTAACAATTAAGGTTAAATATTTACTGAAATACTTGATAAAAGAAAGTGCTAATTTTTCCCATTCAAAGCAGATTCCTTATTATGCAAATAACTTGCAGGAATTTTTAAACCATAATGACAATGTCAGTTTTAACACAATGAAAATTTTTTCTTATTAACTTACCATTAAAATGATTGTCAATTAGCTAATAAATACATTATTTAAAGATTAACAATTTTACATTTATAGTAAATAAAAAAATATCTTGTTTTGTGAATGATAATGTTATAGGTAATAAAAATTTCGTTAAACTCTTCAATTTATATAAAGAAATATACAGATAAGAGTTCTTTACTAATCCCATATTTATAGCATATGAAAACTAAGAGGAATTAAAAAAAAAAAAAAAAAACAAGCACTTTCTAACAATAATATAACTAAATATAGAAATATTTAAAGTATTACAGCAACAACAATAAAAAAATTAAATATGAAATATTTTTTGAGAAATTTTAGAGTGCTTCATAACTGCAATTTTGGCACAGCAGTAAATACAGAACATCCAGGCCAAAGGTATTGAAAACTAATGGCTTAATACTGAAAGAACAAATTTCATTTTTTGTATTAAAGAGTTTCTTTGCATATTAATAAAGTTTAATGTTAGCACCACTAGTAACTCAACAAATGCCTGTAAAATAATCTACCTCTAATTGAATGTTTATTAGCATATAAGGTGTTATTAAACCAATTCCTTCAGAAATAGGCCGATTCAAATCCTCCAAATTGTAAACTTTTTGACAGTAAAAAAATTTTAATGAAACCCCAAACAAACAAGTCCAACAGTATTATAACTGGAAATCTGTATGGTCAGGCAGTGGGGCCTATACCAATGTATAGGTAAAATAGTCTTATTCAAAAACTCTAACATTTCCATGAAAATGTGATGGAATGCCATCTTGCTGAAATTTGAAGAAATTCACGGAATAAAAATCTCAAGCATGTCCCAGCATTGTCAATTCTATTAGGAAAAATCAGATTGTACAATTTTTCTGTACATTTCTAACCGTATCTTTACTTTTGAAAAATTTGTAATAGTTCCCATTACTATAAATATTGCTGTTATATTTTTTATGCAAATATGAAATCATTAAATACATTTGCAAGCAATTCATATAATTTTTTGACAAGATTTAGTCTCTCAGCAATGAATTCAGATCTAAATGATGCTCCTTAGGCTTTTGAAGTTTGTACATTCAAATAAAAATGTTTATACAATATGTCATACAATGTTAAAAAAACATTCTTATTTGCCACTTGAAAATTTCCTGATTTGCAATAAATAACACATACAAACTTTCAATATTGCCATTAGCTATACAAAATTTCAGATGTTTGCCAATTTTTGTAACAAGATTTCTAATTTGTTCAAGGTTTTATCCTACTGTATAACATATTTGTACATAAGAGGTCCACATTTCCTTCTATTTGTGCACAACCATTAACACTCACCAAAACTAAATTGAATCTTCTATTATGGCCTTCCTATGATAGTCAGCTTTTGATTGTTAGAAAAAAAAAAAGTGGTTCAAAGCAGTGATCAACTTAGTAGAAAACACAGAGCATTACTCTAATGATAGCACAGAACTTTCATAATTCTCAATACAAAATATTACTTTTAGATGCTATTTTATAATTGAATTGATTTTATAACAAATACAACCAAGTTACACAACAGCTTTTACAAAAATAATTAATTCCTGCAAAGTTATTGAATGTTGAGAACTGCTGTTTCAAGTCTCATTTTAAGGATATGCCCAGAAGCACAGCAATGGGAGATTTAATACATCATCTTGTTGCAATGGGACAATTGTTAGGTATTGCATAAGAATCTCAACTTAAATAACAATTTTTTCATAATGTTTATGGTAGTTTCTGCAACTGTTTTGTTGTTTTACTCTTCAATATGTCAATTGGCTGATTTTAAATGATGTTTTAATACGCTAAATTTATATGATACCCAGTATGTTTTCAAACATAAAAAAAGTTCATGCAAAAAATTAGTGGAAAACTCACCAATTATTTCCCCACTCTATCATTGTGCCTGGCTGCACAAAGCAAAGAAAAGAACACATTAATAATAATTGCATGAACAAAACATGTAACACATTCAAGGAAGCAGAATTGAAAGCCATAAATAGGACACAACAATCTACTAAACCACAAACTATTGCACAAAATTAATAAAAAATACAGCTTTTAATCATCGAACAAAATAAATTAATTCTATCAATCTTACTGATTGCCCTTTAATCAATTATCACAAATAAATATAAAGCACACATAAAAGCAATAAAATCAAAACCAAAAAATATTCAAATAAAAATTGTCTTGAGCTATGCTTAACAATACATACAATAAAAAGAACAGATAAAAAAAATGCTTCTAAATTTTCGTACATGTAAAACATAACACAATTTAAAAACAATGCTAGCCTTTTTTACTTACACATAAAACTAAGCAGAAATTTGCTTAATTAAATGTTTATGTATTTTTATTACTAATGTTGAAACGAAATATTCATACATATAAAATTTTCTTACACATGCAATTTATAATAAACTGCAATAAATAAATTATTTAACTATTAATGAGTTTCTATAACATGCCAATTTTAATATTTTAGCTAACTATCAACAAAAAAAAAAAAAAAAACTAATATAATCTATTTAAACAGTGGTAAAAGAATTTTATATTACTGCTTGCCTTTTTAGTCAAGAATAAAAAATAAATACAAAGCACAAAAAAGCTAAAAAGAAAAATGCCTTCCCCAGATTTAAAAAAAAAAAAAAAAAAAAAAAAAAAAAAATTATATTCAAGCCAATTTTTCAATTAATTATAGATTGGTATATATTTTTATAAGTAACTGAAAATGATACATTTTTATAAAATCTGTAAATGTGGCATTACAATGCATATGGTTATATGGTTATATATATATATAAAAATTAATAAGATGTAAAATTAATTGCAAATTAATCTATATGAAACATATATTTATTGCCAAAATATAAATTTTCTGTTATTATTAAAAATTTTTTGCCTATTTTAGGTTGTTCATATGAATAAAAACAAAACTTATAGATCATTCTTCTTTTATTAACAATAGAAATTTGTTTTTTTAGTATATAATAAAAGTGGTGAAGCATAAAGGGCTATTTGAAGCTGTAAAATGATTTATAGTTCTCCAGTGTGATGAACTACAAAGTAAAAATTTCTACATTGATTTATTAGGTTTATTTACAAAAAAGTATACAAAAAGTAATGTAATTTCCAAATAAATAAATTAATTAATGAAAAATATAAAAGGTATATTGATCACATGTTGAATCACAGTACTTATTTAATACAGTTAAAAAAAAAAAAAAAAAAAAATCTCACTTTTTAATGATGAAAACAAATTTTTTAATTGAAGATTCTCCAAAGGATAAAAAATATCAATAAATAAAAGCATTGAGTTATTAAGTTTTTTTTTTTTCCTGGAAATTCTACTGAATCTTCCTCAGAAGATTATGGAAAACGATTTCAGTATAAGATCATTTGTATTAGTTAAAAAGTTGGCTGATGTGTAATGTGTCTTAAGATGCATTTTCTTTATAAAAGAAAATGCTATTTATTATATCTATATCTTTACCTTAAGTACATAGGACCTCATCTCGTACATATTTTTTTCACCTCTGGGTTCCGGATGCCCCCAGAAACTAAAAGACAACATGAATTGGTTCTCCCGATGTCTCAGAAATCTAATTCGCTCTGTAATTAGGTTCTGCAGATCTTTGTCTGAATGGCACAGATCCAAAAAATCATGAGCATGAGGGTAGCCATGCTTGTAACGCCAGATATGGACTGCAAAAATTACAAACTAGTTTGATTATTTATTTGATTTACAATAATGGATTTAATATTTTCAGTTATAGATCTCAATGCATTAAGTAAAAATAATTTTTTTTTATTCACACAATTAGAAATTTTTCATAATTTTTTGGAAAATATTCTTTAGAAAAGGAACTGGCAGAGAATATACAAATTTTTAATTAATCATATAAAATAAATATTTAACAATCATTGTAAATTATATACATATGTGTGTGTGTATAATGCATGTAACTTAATGATTCAATTGGAGTCACAGAATTTGTAACTTTTTAAAAAATACAATTAGCACAACCCTCTCTTTTGTTTTGTAAAAATTTGAACTTACAAAAAAATAATAGAAATATATCTCAGAAAAATTGATTCAAATAATAAATAACAGAAAAATGAAAGATGTTTAAAAAGTTTTAACTAATAATTAAAAAAAAAAAAAAAAAAAAAAGAAAAACTACACAATACACTGCTGAGTTAGTACAGTAAGATAAATGCTTTTTAGATCAAATTTCAAGTATAGTTAGACTTTTTCACATTTAAACAGAAACAAAAAGATCTGCAAAGATGTAAAATACTAAAAAACTACATAAAAACAATATTTAAAATTATAAATTTTTTTCAGTGTCATGCATCATCATAAGAAATACAAATAACCAAATGCAATCATATTTAAATGGCTAAAAGAGTAGGAAAAAAATTATCTTACTTTGATTATTTTTTAAAAATATTCTTAAAAAAATGATATTTAAAAATATATATATTTTTAATTTCAAATGTATAATATAAAGGTAAAAAAAAAAAAAAAAAAAACATTAAAATAATTCTCTGAAAAAAATTAAAACTTTCTAGAATATGCAAATTAAGAGGAAGGTTGAAAGAGGTTCAAAAAGCTATTGTATTAGAAAAATTGAATAAAGTAAAATTGCTGCATCCAATTTTTGAATTATACTTACTAAACTGATCTTGATCTCCAATTTCAACCCTCCAGCTTCCGACTAATTCAGCTCCATCGGATTTTTGAGAGGCAACTTTACAATATTGTTCACTATTAATTCAATGGGAATAAATAAATAAAAATATAAAAAGCATTTGTTTATGCATTCATTACATTAGCTTTAAACTTTTATTATTTTCCGACTGTTACAAAAGAAGCACTTCCAGTAAATAAAATAATTTTGTCAAATAACACAAGATTAAAGGTTATATAACAATATAAATACAAAGATTTTATAAATGTGATGATTACTATCACCATATTTATAAATGTTTAAATCAATTTTCTAAATTAAAATAATTTTTATCTTTTGAAAGAGTGAAACTGTTCACCTCAATATGAACTAATACAACCTAGGTTAGTTTCGAAATTAATTTGTTTGTTTAAATCTAAAGAAAGTTACTTGTAAATTTTTTATTCCTACCAAGAATGTAGAGTTACATTAAATAAAAATTGTGAATGATAGCTATATAATTCTATGATTTTATTTATTTAATAATAATTTTTTTTTTTTTATCTATTTTGCCTTTAAAAACAAATAGACAATTTTCAAAAATGAAAGGCAACAAATCATGATTTTTTTCTTCTACTTTATAATTTAAAGAAAATCTTACCATTTTCTTATAGTAAAAATCAGTAAAAGCAATTTAGAAAATAAATTTACATTATTTACAAAAAAATTTTTTTCTGGTCATATTAAGAAATTAATTGTAATATTCTTCAATATCTATGTAACCATAAAGAATTTGAGACATTCAAGGCTCAGGGAAAAAAAAATATTAAATATGCTGAAAAATGTATATAAAAATCATGAAAATGGAGTAGGCTGTTAATGAGAATATACAAATTTAAATATATACGATATTTTATTGTAAGTTTCAGCATGTTTCCCACAAATATTTGTGATATTAGAAAATTACAACATGTAAAATTAATTAAATAGTAATGCTAATTAATCATTTACAATACTTGAAATACTTTAATTAAAAATTTACAGAAACATTTTTAAAAAACAAAAATAAACTTACTAATTTTTTAAATAAGGATCAATATGTTGTGGTTTAACATTGTGAGCTGAAAAAGAAAGTAGAAAACAAAACAAATAAACGAAAAGCATCATTAAAGAAAAGATTTATTATAAAGGATATTTATTAATTAAATGACATTTATTTCAAAAGATGTACATTACATAAAAATTTAATGATGTAGTTGTTGTGTTTTTATAGTGATTTTATAATTCTTATAACATTATTTAAAAAGAAAAACAACTTAGAAGCTTAAATTTTACAAATTATCCACCATTTTTTAATTATATGTGTATACAGTACAACCTTGTTTAATGTTGTAGGTAATATTGAATTTTTAAGAGAAAGATTAGATGATCAGATAAGTTTTTTATGATATGATCAGTTACTCACATTTAACTGATCATATGTTTTAATAAAAGTGTGGATATTATTAAAAAGAAGTGAAATAGAAAGGACTGTATTTTACCCACATTTTGAAAATAAATAAAATAAAAAATAATAAATAAATAACTCTTTCTCTCTCTGTAAGACAACTCAAATACATTCAAATTGTTTTTTAAATACGTTAATTTTTGAGGATTGTACCCCAAATACACTGCTCAGACATTTAAGAAAATATATTGCCAAATGTAACTTGTTGCTAATAGAAAATGCTTTGTTAAAGAGATTAATGCATGCACTTTGAAGGCAAAGAAGCACATGCTTACAAAACATAAATTCAGCAAACTACAATATAGTGCTATTCTTATTTGTCTATCTTGGAAAATCCTATAACTGGTATACTTGTAATGAAAACCAATGATAAATTAATTGAACTGAAAAACAAATTAAACATATATATACCATGCTACTGAAATACAGAAAAATTGAATAGAGTTGTGTCATTTCAAATGATAAAACATAAATTTTTAATAAAGTGTTTGCATGATATTCATGTTTAATTTAAATGGCAACTATGTTATGACAGTATCCAAATAGTTGAAGTCTACTTTATAAAATTAATTAGAAATCTTCCATTTATTATAGTTCAAGTGAAAATAAAACAAACCCATACATAAATTTATATGTAAAAAGAATATCACTAATAGTTTATTTAATATGTATTCTTCATTTGCATTTTTTATGCTGCATTATTCACAAGAAATTTAATATAAAATAATTTATAGCTTTAACTTACCATTATATTAATTTATATTAAAGAGAGAAAATCAAACTTAACATTTTAAGCTTTTAAAATGCATATTTATAATATTCTAGAATGGCAAGTTTCAGAGAATGAACATAACTATTCAAATAACATTTTAAAAATAAAAATCTTATTTTATTCACATATCTTTTTCTTATAAAGAATACACTACAGTAAACTTAAAAATTGTATCAAATATAATTTTTATGATTTTGAAGAACAGCAAATTATTAAAAAATTGAAGAAAAAGCATTTAAAGTAAGGGTTTTAAAATAATAAATAAAATTGTAAAATTAATCAGATATAATTGTCATATAAAGTCATTTCACAGTGACCAATAACTAAAAATGCAAAAAAGCATCAAAAATAAAATCGAAAATAATACATAAACTCTGCTTACCATACAAGTGTACCTATTAAAAAACATCGATTTTATGACAAAAGTCTAATAATAATAATTTAAGTACTAACTATAAATAATCCCAATGGGCATAAATATTAAAAAAATAAATGCACATATGGTTTAAAAACTATTTGAATAAAAATATATTATTAAAGTATAAAAGAATCTGAGAAAACTTACTTTGCATTTCATAGATAATTTCTGATGCAGATAATAGTTTTGAATGGGAATCATGACCAGGATCAATTTTTCGAACCATGAGAAGTTTACTAAACCATCCATCACCTCCATTTGTATTAGAAACAGCTCCAACACTAAAAGGCCTAAAATTAAAAATGATTAAACTCAAAAACATAGAAATATACACTCAAACTTAAAAAATACTTAATTTTGAACTATTTTTTTCCCTACATCAAACTGTAGCAGTATTTCCCATAAGAACTCGAGCCTAATAAAATTTAGCCTTTGTAAAGTTGTCAGAATTAAAAGTCATAAAATCAATTGCAGTGCATGTTGTCAAATGTAAAAAGTCCATGGCTTTACCCAATGAGCACAGAGGACAGACAACATGAGCAGCTACAACAATGAGGTGCAAGTGATGAAACAAGTATTTTCCATGTTTCATAAGTTGAAAGCAGTTTGTTTTAAGGATCTGTCGATTTTTTTCTTTACCTTAGAACTAAATACATGAAAGGATAATAGAAATTGTGGCTGCAGTAACTGACAACCATTTTTCGCCTTTTCATTTACAGGCACCCCGTAATGGCTGGGAATCCCCTGAGAAACAATCTCCCAGCCAGAAGCAATTGGATCAGTAGCCAGCCTTGCATTGGACAGATTTACTTTAAAATTTTTAAACTATATGTTTTAATTATTTTTTTAATGTTTCAGATAAGGCAAAAGAGTATTCAATGAAAATTATCAAACTTAATACATGCATCTAAAGTAGTTTTAAACATAAACAATTTAAATAAATTTATAAAAAATCTGTAACAAATTAGATATTTAATACAAGTGTTTGATATTTAAACAACTTGCAAAGTCACTTTCAGTCTACAATCATTAAGGATAATTTTACAATGCTACAAAGTAGTTAACTTTATCATTCTGATATATGTTGTTTTGATTGATTAAATTTTTTAACGAGACTTACATTTTTTGTAACAACATTAATGGTAAATAAAAGGGTAAAAAACCCAACCATATATTTCTTTTATGATTATTGAAATTTTTGTCACACAACCATTACAAAATTATACAAAGAGTAAGCATTTGAAACAACAAACAGCTTTCATGCCTACAGTTATCAAGAAATAAACTAGTAAGAGTTAATACAAAAGTGCATTTATTGTATTAACTCTGCCAAAATTTTTTAAAGATTTGTGAAATGTTCTATCACAAAAATTAAAGAAACACATTTTTTTATATTAATAAAAACATAACCTAATATTAAAATTTATATCAATAAACTAATTAATAAATTACATAAAATATATTATGTAATTTATTAATTAGTTTAATAAATATAATATATTATAATATATATATATATATTATATTATATAATTATATAAGAGTATATATAATATATTATTTATACTCTAATAATAATTATAATTTCCAATTATAACTGTATATTTACTTAACAAAAACTTTGATTAACAATATCACCAATACAATAAGACGCATAATAAATCATGCAAAACTTAATAAATTATTAAAAATCTCATGAAAAAGTCCTGTTTAAGACTATTATTATTGTTCAATAATAACAAAAAAGTCATTCAACACTGGGAAAACTTACTACATCTATACAAAATAAAATTAACATTAAGAATATAAAACCCTATGCAACGTCTCGATTTTATAAACAAATTAGAGCGACTGACAATTTTAAACATCTTGATGAACTACTTTGAATATATATTATTGATTTGGATATAGAATTAGTAAAATTTATCTAAATAATGACAGTATACACTTTTACTAAAAAATTTCTCATTAGCCTCCAAATTAATTCAGATAGAAAAAAGATATTCCAACATTCAACAAATAATTAAGAGTTCAGTTAAAATTACTTTTTTAATTATGTGTTTTATTGTTTTCATTAATTTAAATATAATTCAAAATTTATTTACAATCTTGTAAAATTATTATTTCTTTATTAAATAATACTTAATGTATTGAGTCTATTGAATTTTTAAAAATGATAGGGAACACATAATTTTAAAAATTATATTTACCAATTAATTTCGCCATAAATCATAAAAAGTATTTTTTTTTTTTTTAAATATACAATATGAAATTTTAATTTGAATGTTAAAATCTGACTTTGTATGTTTATTTGAAAATATTTTTCATAAAAAAATATCTACTTTAAATACGCCTCAATAAATATAACAATTTTTTAAAAATGTAACTGATTTTAACAACCAGAAAAGTAAAACCAGACAGTATAATATCAGGCCGTGAGGAGTCAATTAAACGAAAAATTATGAGTATAAGAAAGTTATTATAAAAGAAAAATGTTCATTAAGGGTAAAAGGGTCAGAATTAAAGATGATATACTGTAAGTGAAGTTCAGAAAGCTTTCACATATTAATTAAAACCACAAAAATAATTGTTATAAAAAGAATTTCACATAAGTTAAAATATGTGTACAAGTTTCAAGAATAAAAAGCAATCTTAATATGAAAATATAAAATAAAATTGTTTCGTGAAACGACCTTAACTCGACCTCAAAGCTAACAATTTGAACTTCTTAAATAAATAAATCGACCACATTAACTGCTTATTGCCTAGGGATGAAATGCAATTAAATCATCATACCCATAAAAACAACTTAGTCCATTATTTAAACTACGAATTCTACTCATCAATGAAGACATATTTATTTATTTGTTATGATTTCGAATTAACCGGAGAGCGGAAGTTGAATAAACAAACGGTCGATCAAGATTCCAAACCGAAACTACATTTGATTTCACCTCAGCATCTCGGTCTACTTTCGAATTTTGATTAAGAATATTTGTTGCAACGAATTCTCAATCCGAATAGCAAATTAATTAGCTGCAAAATTAAATAAATTTAATTTGAATTTTATTAATAATTTCAACATAATGCATCATTATGAGTTTTCAATATTATTTAATTAAATACCTTTTAATGAAAGGAAATATTACAGGATTAGCAATAAAACATTTAAACTCTACATTTTTTGTTTAGAATTTAATCAAAGGAACGTTTAGATACAGGTAAAGATCTATAAACGTCAGCAGTTCTTAAAGATCCATTAAGGGAACACATAAAATATTTGTTCACTTGATCAGTAGAAAGCAGAGGGATACAAATATTCATATGAAACAAAAATTTCGTATAAGTTCAAAAACATAGTCATTCTCTCGCTTTCCAATAAGAGAAGGTAGTTTTGTAAAATCTGATTTGTTGGAAGAAGTTAATGACCGACTATATATCTGGTAGGGGAACAGTTCATTAGATATTTTTGCTTTTCTTGAGAAAAAAATTGACAAAATCTTTTCAGATATGAAATATGTTTTGAATGATTTTTTATACTACTTCCTTCTCTCAAAATTATAAAAAATGCATAACTAAAAACATTAGTATATTAACATTTATCCTTAACACATAATTACATAAAAATATTAACATATTTTAAAAAGCCACAAGACTAGAAGAGAAAAAAAAGAAAAAAACAACGAAAGGATTTATAGATTTTAAAAAGTAATGAGTAACAAATCAAATATTCAAAAGTGATACCATATCAAGAAAAATAATAAAGAAAATACTGGACTAAAAGGATCCTTTTGCACTATTTTTGTAATTAATTTTACTAGTTAAGTTGCTACGTTTGTTTATAATTTGAAGGAATGCTATCAAACTTCGATATGCTTTGATGTATTCCAATACATTGCTTATACTGAACCAAAGAAACCAACAAAGAACTGACGGAAAGATACATGTAATTTTATTCTTAAAAAATATTTTTATCAAAAGTAATTTTTATTTTGCTATCCAAATGGGATAACATGTTGAATGATTCCAGAAAATTCATCAATTTAATTTAAAAAACAAGACACAAAAAATTTTCAAATCATTTATATATATATCTGTTACTACTTGTTAAATTAGTAATTAAGCTTTGCAGATTTTATGCATATATTTTGCTGTTTTGTGCAGTTTTGTGTTTTTTGCTGTTTTCTGAGCAACGTTCGTATTGAACCGATTTATGAAAATTCGTGTTTTCTGTTAACCAATAGGAGGTTGATAGTAGGGAGATTTGGTCGTTCGAACGTCAAATTCTCGTGTAAAAGTTTTATCGGTGTTTCGTACAGTCCTGTAAACATGGTGGGTATTCAATCTTTTTCAATCATGATTTAATAATATTATTCCTGTTATTTGTGTGCTATAAATAGTGAATTTTGTCCGGTTCGTAGGTTTTTTCTGTGATATTAAAAAATTTTT